>PVJD01001361.1:0-273924 GCA_004026545.1 Mormoops blainvillei | reverse complement strand
GTTATATACCATATTCATGAAAAGAGAGACTGCTATAAACATGTTAATTCTCTCCAAATTGACCTATGCATTTATTATCATTGCAATTAAAAGTCCATTAGGATGTTCTGAGGAAGCTGACTCTGATTCTAAAATGTATATTGAAGCTCAAGGGCCAATAATAGCCAATACACTTCAAAAGTGAGAGGACATACTCTATCAGCTATCATGACATTATAAAGCTTATTACTTAAGATAACATGGTATTGGTGCAGGTGCAGAAGAGTCAACCACAGGATTAGAAGAGAGATTCCTGAAATAGATCTTCACCTATGAAAACTTATCTGACAGGCAATTTGAAAAAAGAGAATTTATTCATTAAATAGTGCTAGGACAATTGGCTATCAAAATGGACAAAAATAAATTTGGATCTATCCTGCATACCATATACAAAAATCAATCCCAAATGGATTAAAGGTACATATGTCAGGAAATACTTAAAAATTTATAGCAGACTGTACAGGAGATTTTCTTTATAACAATGGGATAAAAATGATTTCTTAAATAAGACACCAATAAAATGCTAATGTAAAAGAAAAAAGTGATATATTCAACTATATTGAAATTAAAAATTTCTATTCATCACAACACTGTAAAGTGAAAAAACAAGCCACAAACTGGGAGAACATTTCTGTAATACTTTTAAGTGACAAGTTTTAGTGTACAAAATATAAAAAGCACTGCTATAAATTAATAAGGAAAGTCAAATAACACAAAAGTAAACTGAACAAAAGATGAATTGGCATTTCATAAAAAGTCACGTATGGTAAATAAAAGTATAAAAAGATGTGCGATATTTTAGAAATCTGAGAAATGCAAATTGTGATGTTATTTTTACTTACCACACTAAAAAAAATCACTAAGTCTGATGTGTTGGTAAGAATATGAAAAAAAGGGGAATAAAAACAGGTACAACAATTAGTTGGCATTATTTTTATAAAATTAAATATTTACATACCCTGTAATCCAGAAGAACTTCCATTTCTACAAATTTCTCCCTGGAGAAATTACAAATTGGTACCGGGAAAAGAGCAAAAGTAAAATCATAGCAATATTGCTTATAATAGCAAAATAAATAAATGAAAAAATAAAAATGGGAAATAGTGCAATATTAACGTACAGGAAAATGACATTTAAATTGTGGCATACTTACTCACTTAAATGTTACAGAACAATGAAAACATTAACTACAGCTATAGATAGCTACATAAATGAACCTTAAACATGTTGTAAGGCAAATTTCAAATTATTAAGTTCAGTATTATAACAAGAATATTTTGAAATAATTTAGAGAATAAATACATATGTGATAAACTATGAAAGAAGGAATGATAAATACAAAAATCAAGAGGGAGGTTACCTTCGAGAAGTGGACATGACAATGAAAGAAGGGTAGCTAGTGTGTTAATATTGTTCCACTTCTTAACGTTGGTCACTTCTTAACTTTGGTTACAGATTCCTAGGTGTACATTTTATTATTTTGCTTCAAAACTGTGTTACACATATCGTTGGTGTCCCACAGTATTCTGAGGTTCTTCTAATTTTTTCAATTTTTTCCTCTTCCTTTTGTTTCTTTCATTCTGTTGCGACTATACAGTGATTGATTTATTTCGGTCACTGAATATTTCAGTTCTGATATTTAAATGTGATTTTTTTATCATTTCTGTTTGTCTGCTAAAAGTTTCTATCTTTCCATTTATTTCAAAAGCATCCACTTTTATTGCATGGAGAATAGTTCTAATAGTTGCTGTAAAGACTATACCAGGTAATTCCAACATCTGTGTTATCTCAAAATTGATATCAGTTGATTGTCTTTTCCCTTAAGGGGGTGGTCAGAGTTTCCTGGTCCTTTGTATGTAACTTTAGATTATATTTTTAGACATTTTGAATATTTTGTTGTGAGACTCTAGGTCTTATTAAAATATTCTAATGAGTGTTGATTTATTGATGTTTTAGTCCATATTCAATACAGTTGGGCTCACACAAGTTCTATATCACCTTCTGTGGGTGATAGTTGTAGTGTCAGTTCTGTTTACAAAGACTTGGCAATGTTTTCTTAGGTCTGGCCTATACATTTCAAGGGTGAAATGTACATCTCAGTGTGAGACTTGTGTCAGTTCATAAAAAGGTTTAGGAGATCCCCTTTCCCAGAACTCTCTCCTCCAAGGTTTCCCTCACACTGTTTGGTTACCATTGGAACAACAGGACTCCTTTTCTGCGTAGGCTACCTAGAAAATCAGGGTTCCTCTCAGAATTTTTTCTCCTGTGCTGTTGATAAATTCCACAGAAGTGTACCTACCTTGGTGGAAAAATGCTTTGAGAAATGAAGGAGGAAAAAATAAATTTCTTCTACACTTTTTGGACCAGAGGATCCCCTTTCCCAATTGATTTGGCCAGAAACACAGGCTGTCCCCGGAGAACTTAGATGTTCACACCAAGACCACCACCTTTGCAATGCAGCTTCCTAAGTGGTGCTGGCCTCAGGGAAGGACCAGAAGGGAAAGAAAGAACAGGCAAAAACAGGGATGTCCCCCTATACTCATCAGCTCATGAGTGGGGGCCTGAGAGTGGGGGCTATTTGCACTCCTCTGGTTATAAAACACGAATGCTTTTCAGAATTTTATTATATGTATCCTCTGTGCAGTCTGGGACCCTCTCTACCCTTAGGTCAAAGTTGAGAGAAACAGGAGAGAGAGAAAAAAAAGAAACCTACTCCCATTATTGGTCATTATCCAAAGGTGGACTTCCCTCCCAATCTGTCTGTTGTTGTTAACGTCCAGTCTTTTTTGTATTTTGTTGGAAGATTTTACTTGTAATCAGTGAGAGAGGTAGTGAGTGAGATTCCATCTTGGCTGGGGTCAAAGTCCATATATTCTTTTTATTTATTGAATATTACATAAACAAAGATGACAAAAAAAGTTCTATCCCAGAGGATTTCATAGTCTACTGGAGGACTCTAAACACACAAATTTAGGGGATTTGACTCTGACACAAAGAAAAAAACAGTGTCAGAGGTAAACGGGACAAAGGGTAAGGTTGAACGAGACTTGTTTGATTTTCGTTAGAAGGATTAGCTAAGTGGGCTCATTTCATCTCCTATCCAACACTTAGCACACTTTAATTATTTTATATTTATTTAAAAGTACTCTCTGGATAATAAGCTACATCAAAGCAGGCCTGTACCTCTGTAGTACACCTTTATGTTATCCCACAGAGTAAGTGATCAAGATACGTTTGTTGATAGATTACATAGTATTTGGCATTTTGTTTCCATACCAGGTGCTCTTCCATGCTCAGCCCGTATCCTCTTGCCCTTTGCTATAGTGCATGCTAACCCAACCCTCACTGCCAGCTCCTGAATTTCTCTCCCTGAGGTCTTTCTCAAGCCTCCGAAACATCTTTTGTCCACCTGTAGGGCAGGTAGTTAGTGCCAAGAAACTAACATCTGCTGGAAGAAGACCTCAACTAATGACTGACAGAGTTGGTTTCTAAAAAATCCCAGCCCCTTCCCTTCAGGTGGGTTAACTCTGCCTCATGTCCTGTACTGGGTCTCAGAATTTCCCATTTGCCCAAGTGGTAGCAGGTGTGATGACACACAATTTATCGGCTACTTTCCTTGCTCTGACTCACTTTACCATTCTCTTTTGGTGTTTCCCTATCCTCTTAAAACAAACTGCTTTCACCTAAATCCTTGTTTTGGAGTTTGCTACTAGGGTGACCCTAACTAAACTAGTTGCTTACTCTAAACACACAGGCATGGGCCTTTTCTTAAGAAGTTTCCCCCTAGCCCGAGGAGTGGACAGAGCCCTGGGCTTCAAGTCGGCAGGTCCTAGTTCATCCACTTACCAGCTAGGTAACTTTGAACAAGTCGCTTGATTACTTCGAGACTCAGATTTCCTCATCTGGAATGTGGAGTTAATAAAATCTGCCTCAGAGTGTTCTCATGGGTATTAAATTAAGTAGGTTCTTTTACATATATTATTCTATCATGGAGACCAGTGCATAGTGAGTACTTAGTGAGTTAATGTGTGCTGGCTGAGTGTCAGTGTAAAGAATTACTTCTTGTATTGTGAACCACCGTACCTGCTTTATTTTTTTTCCTGATGGCGAGTGGGGGTTGTATTAACACGTCCACTCAACATCAGGAATTGCTAATGATGGGAAAATGTTGGAGAGCTTGTACTGTTTCATCTTGAGGAACATGCTTCTAATTAGCAAGAGCCTGTTTTATTTCAACATAAATGGGCAATTGCTCAACAGATGGTCCCGCTATTTCGGAGTCCCAATGTGCTCCAGAGGAAATATACAACAAACACTTCAGAGAGAGTGTGTTGTCTTTTAATTTATATGGATTTCTCTCTTATTTGAGAATTGTTGCATGAAGTTTTGATGGTTTCATAGACTTTTAGGTCATAGAGAGACCTGTGACCAAGAATAGTCAGAACGCTTTATTTTACAGTTGGGGCATCAGGGCCTCCAATAACCTCCCCTCCCCAATAGTATTTCTGGGACAATGGCAAACTATCTTCAAACATGTAAAAAAAAAATCAATAAATGAGAGAGCAGGAAGTCTTATTACAGTGACTTCCAAAATCAAAGGTGGTAGGAGCATTTTGAATTCCACTTAGCAGGGAAGATTCTATCAATTAGAGCTGTCCAATAACCAAAGGACAGCTAAAGTTACAAGCTTGCCATCACTGGAAGTATGTGAGAGGATTCTTAACCTATGTGGGGTGTTCTACAAAAGATTTCTGCTCATCAGAGGTAAACTTAACTGGGCATATTTTTAAATCCCTTCCAATTTCATGATTTGACACTTGGGGGTTTCCTACAGCAAATACCTCGCCTAGGACAGAGCATGTTTTATACACTCAGTAAAAACATGACCATCGATGACTACCAAACCTCCCTGGGTCCCCTAAGTTTGCCTTATAGATAATTAATTCTATCTTGCTTTTATGAGTCCCTTCTATCTTCAAATTGACACTCTGTTCAGGGGCGATCAGGTCCCTGTTTCCAAGCAAGTTGGCAGCTCAGGTATTTGAAAAAAGCAGGGGATTCAGGAGGCCAGGCCCAGCTATAGAAACGAAGATGGCTATAGAAACCTTGGACCTCCTTTCAAGAAATAACCCGCCGTTCAGCTATAAGGAGCTGTGAACTGACAGCCGCCAGCCTTTGGTGTCTTTAGGGTCCATCTCAGCTTTTAAGCCAGCCCCCATAATTTTCAGGGAGCCTCACTAATGACCGAGCATGATGAAGGCACTAGGACACGCCCATTTCAGCCTGAATTGGGCCTCCTCTTTGCTCTGCAGCTTGTTATTGGGTCAGTGACATTGTTAGACCTGCACTGTGATCTGAGGCTATCCTGGTTCAGTCCTGTTTCTTCCCTCCTTTCCTGTCCCAAATGTCACATCTATTTCAGACTCAGGCTTTCCCTGACCGATCCTGCCTCCCTTCTTATTACCTGCCTTACGCATTACCCTCAGTAAGACTCTTACACTCTTAACTCCATCTCAACCTCTTCTAGAAAAGCAAGTTGACTCAGTGGCCAACCTGCAACTCTGCAGCCCATGGTAAAAGAAAACAAAAGTCCGCACCCCAAAGAAGGAGAATCTGAATCATCAACGTGTCCAGAGAGAGTGAGAAAGCAAGAAAGAGACCTGAAGAATAAGATGTACAACGAAGAACAGAGGGTGCAGCAAGGCTTTGGGGGGCAGAGCATGGGGAGATCCCTTGAGAAAAATGTGCAAGAGGGAGAGAATATTTCCACAGGAACTCCCAGCCACACTGTTAGTGTTCTTCAGACAGAAGCCACCTGCTTGTATTTCGTCTTTACGGGGCCAGGGAAAGGAAGAAAAACTGCCCATGCTTGATCCATCGACAGTGACTATTCCATAACACAATATGGCAACAAGGGCAATGGGTTATACAGACGAGGAAGTGCCAGTTTTAGGGGGCAGATGATAAAGACAGCTAATATTTTCTTGCATGCTCAGTATGCATCAGGCACCATTTGTTGTTTTAATGTCATTATCAAAAAGTTTCTGAGGGTCAGGAATCTGGTAACAGCTTGCTAGACTGATTTCGCTCAGCGTTTTTTATGAGGTTGCAGACAAGATGACAGGGTTGCAGTGTTTTCAAAACTTATCTGGAGCTGGAGGGTCCACATCCCAAATTATCGCTGTGGTTTGGGCCTGGCCTCAGTTTCCCACCATGCAGGTCTCTCCACAGTGCTGCTTCTCGCAGCAGCGGGCTTCCTCTGAAGCAAATGATCCGAGACAGGGAGATCACTTAAGGTGCGAGCCACAGTCTTTCATAATCTGACCTCAGGAATGAAATGTCATTTATACCGTATTCTATTGTCACACAGACCAACCCTCATACAGTGTGGGACAGCACTACATAAGGGCTTGAAGAGATCATTCAGGCCATCTTGGGGGCTGGCTACCCCAACCTCTAGAGGAGCCATATGAAGTGGATATGTTTCCAGTGAGGAAACTGGGGCACAAAGAAGCTACAGGACAAGTGGCAGGGTCAAGATTTGAACTGTGAGCCTCTGTCCCTAACCATGATGCTATATTGTCTCTTCAAGTGGAGGAATAGAAGGCAGAGAAAAAAGAAGATGAGTGTGTTTAAATGTCATCATTGTGGGTCGTTAAGTAAAGAATAACATAGGTAGTAATCATTTGCATAGAGCTTAACACTGCAATTCCTCTTACCAAGGGTAAACTTTATATCAAATGTATAAATAAGGAATTATGTTCTCATTTTCCAGACGACCAAAGGAAGTTCAGAAAGACCAAGCGCTTTACCCATAGTCGTACAATTACTACACAGAGGAATTAAACACAGCTTTTCATTTCTAAGCACAGGGTTGTAGTGTGTGCCTCAGCTGTTCTTTCCATGAAACCAAAGGACAAACTGGTGTTTCAGGATCCCTGAATAGTAAATAAAGTAAACATAGTGGGGGAGAGTACAACCTGTTTACGGGCAGAAGGGAAGTAGAGAGGATATGCTCTGAAGAAAGAGAGTTGTTTGTTTTTTCCCAATGTTTCTTAAAGTATAATATACACATAGAGAAGTGTACATATTTTAAGGTATAGTGTGTTGAATTTTATAAATGAAACAAACTGCATGAAAAAGCAGGCATTATCATTTACCTCAGAATCCCCTTTGTTCTGCCCTTCTGTAACTACCCCCCATGCAGTAACCACTATGTTGACTTATAGAAGCATAGATTCATTTTGCCTGCTTTTGTAGTTTACATAAATGTAATCTTGTACTTTTTCATAATTTATTTATCCACTATACCAGGGGTTGGCAAACTATATCCAAATTTGGCCCACCTCCTATTTCTGTAGAGCCTGCAAGCCAAGAATGATTTGTACATTTTAAATGCTTTAAAAAATCAAAAGAATAATATTTCATGGCAAACAAAAATTATATGAAATTTAAATATGTGTCCATATATGACATTTTATTGGAACACACCGTGCTCATTCTTTTTCATATTATCTATGACTGTTTTCACGTTCTGATGGCAGTTAAGTAGTTGCAAAAGAGATGTTATATAGCGTTCCATTGCGTTGCACTGTTGCCGGGGCTCTATAAATAGAAATGATATAATTATAACTTGATTTTGCTTCTTGGCTAGCAGAGTCTAAATATTTATGATCTGGCCTGTTACAGAAAATTCTTACTGAGCTCTGGACAGTACTATCGATGAGCATTTGAGTATCTTCCAATTGGATATTATTATGAAGAGTGCTGCTTTGAACATTTGGGTCCATGTTTTTGGTGAACATATGTAAGTATTTTGGGTACGTACCTAGGAGTGGAATTGTTGAGTACTGCACTGTGTTTAGCTCAGTAGGTCCTGCCAAAGGAGCTTGCACCAATTTTAGGCTCTCACCAGCCATGTATCAGAACTTCAGTTGCTCCATAGTTTCACCAATAATCGGTGATTTTTGTCTATTTTATTGAACAAACTGGTGAGTGTACAGTGGTAACAAGAGAATGTTTTTGAAATGATAATTACAGCAGCCTTTTATTTAGATTATGCCTAATGCCTTGCTAATAATTGTACCTACAGTATCACTTTATAGGCAAGTTCATTTTACTGGTGTGAAAATAGTGTTGAGCAAAGCTAAGAAATTTTAAGGTCACACAGAAGAGGAAAACCAAGAATTACACTCAGATCTGATTGACTTTATACCTTATACACTTTCTACTGCACCAAGTTGTCCCTTCCTGTGACAATTTAGTAAAATGTTACACTCTCAGAGAGTATCAACAATAGGAGTATCTTTAGCGTCCAAACATTTGTAGGGAACAGAGGTGCAGCCCAGCTATAAAGAGTAGGCACGGGAGAAGTATGGGCCGATACACCCTCATTTCTGCTGCCTCCTGTTACAGTGGTTAGCTACACGCTTCCAGCCCCCTGGCTGGTTATGTTGTTATTACATGTTCTGACAGTTGAAGCCCATGGTGAAAAATGATAACAGATTTGTATTCTCAAGATCATCTCCAGATGCTGGTCAGAAGCACCTCTGGATTCATGAACTATTTGTCTTTAGTATTTCTTGAAGATGGATGATTGGGGGGAAAAAAGTTCCAGGAACATTTTAGTATAAATCACGGGGAATTTTTTCCTTTGGCAATCTGGAATGCATTTCTCTATTTCTTTAAGAAGAATAATGTGTGTATTAATAACTTGGTTGGAATGGGGTCTGGGCCAAGATGAGATGACCACGGAAATCATTATTGATGGTTTCTTGTAGCCAAACAATCTGTTCCCCCAAACCTGGAGTTTGTCATCTGTAGGTGAATGACTGGTGAAAGGCCACATCTGAGTCACTTTCGTGAACCCCCTCCTCTCCATCCCAACTGCCATCCCTCTGCCCAGTTTTTTTAATCTGAATTACAAAATGTTCATATCAAATTTATTAACTTTCTCTACTGCTTCCACACAAATAGATTGACACTAGGGTTGGCCCACTCAACTGATTATGCCATTGCTTTGATCAAATATTTCTGAGGATTCATTATTGTCTATAGCAGTGTTCTCTAATCTTTTTTTTTTGAAGTATATAATTGACTCCAATCTTTTTCGATCCTGAACTACTACATATGAAAATTTTATTTATTTGTGAATATATATATTATATTTATGTATGAAATGTTTGCTTATGAATTTATATATTTCCTATATAAATTTTGAAAATATACATACTTCAAAGAATGAGATAATATACATCAGGGGTCAGCAAACTTTCTGAAAAGGGACAGATAGTAAACATTGTAGATTTTACAGTCTATAAAGTCTCCATTGCAACTACTGCTCAGCTCTGACCCTGAAGCACAAAACAACTGTGTGTAAACAAACGGTTTTGGTTGTGTTCCAATAAAACTTTATTTACAAAAACAGCAAGCCAAACTTGGCCTGTGGTCCATAGTTTGAGGATGCCTGATGGACATCTTTGGCTACTTCAGATTATGACCAAAATAAAATTAGATCCAGGAACTCATATACTTCTGACTCACTTCTTTTGTCTCTGCTATTCATCTATTTTGTTCTTCCTAGAACTGCAGTGTATTGCTTTACAGACAACTACTTGCAATAATGATAGTACAGTGAATACTGGTCAGCCATCTGGCCCAAGTTTGACATGTTACTGTCCAGGCACTTACACAGAAACCCCTATTCATCTCTCTTGTTCCTGAAGGAATTTCCTGGAAGGAATTCACTGGCCCAACTTTGTGTGCCTCGCTTGTTTCAGCGATGTTGTAATATTACATGGCAACTTCTACTATAATCACAGAAATGGAGAGAAAAGGGATGATTCCCAGAAAAGGCATGAAAAGCAAAGAACTTTCTCAGGCATCTTCTACTGCAAAGAGCAGCACAAAGAAGGAAGCGATTATCACAATAGTCAGGAGCATTTTCAGGAAGGAGAGAAGCTGCCTTATGAAAAGAATGTGAGAGATAAACTGCTAAGCATCTATTGTGCATATATTACCCAGGTAGTTTTTTTAAGGCAGTGTTTTTCAAATCTCTTTTAGTACCTCTGTCAGAATGAACGAATTATGGTAGCAAACAACTATAAAACCTCAGGGACTTAAGGAACCAAAGATTAACTTCTTGCTCATGTTGCATGTCTGTCATGAGTTGGCCGAGAGCTTGGCTCCACTCATTCCATCAGAAACATAGGTGTACTGGGCATTCCCTCACTTTCTACCAAAGTGAGGAGAAAGGAAAGTGATGAACCATGCAATAGTCTTTAATGGTTTCTTCCTGAAAATATATCACACATAACATTTATTCACATTTAATTTGTCTAAGCGTTTAACTGCAAAGCGTGTTAAGTGCACTTAAGTTGTTGTGTTTGGATTGTACTGTTGCTACCAATTCCATGCTGCTCTCCTGTAAGGAGATTATATTGAGTTGGCCAAAAAGATTTCTCTTGTTTTTCTTTTTTTTATAAGATGGCTCTAATAGCACTTAGTTGTCTTTAACTTCATGTGAAACATTTTTTTAGGTTGTATTGTGACAGCTGTTATGTCAGTGTGCATTTTAAAAAAGCTAATCAAAATCAGTGAATTTTTGTGTAGCCATTTTAATATTGAAGATGGAAGAAAATATGCAACATTTTCAGCATATGCTTTAAGTTAAAGAAAGGTAAAAATGTAACTGAAACACACACAAAAAGATTTGTGCAGTGTATGGAATAGGTCCTGTGATTGAACGAACATGTCAAAAGTTATGTGCAAAGTTTCATCCTCAAAATTTCTTACTGGACAATGCTCCATGGTTGGGTAGAACAGTTGAACTTGAAAATGATCAAATTGAGACATTAATTGAGAGCAATCAACATTATGCCATGCAGGAGATAGTTGACATACTCAAAATATCCAAATCAATAAAGTTATTTGTGAAAATGAAAAATGTGTCTTTTATTTTACAGGAAAAAAACATACAAGCATTTTGGCCAACCCAACACATATCTTCCCACCCACTGGCATCTGACTATGGGTCCAGTATACTTCCCTAATTCATTAATATCATGCTTGCCCAATAAATATAAGCAGAAGTGATATGTACCACATTTGAGCAGAAAATGTATAGCTATCTAAATGGTTTGCTGTTGTTGTTTTCCCCTTGTCACAAGAATATATCCCAAGTAAGAGCTGTTTCTGAGTTCTAGAATGAGAAAATATGTGGATTAGAGCCATGATCTGCCTACAGCCAATGTGTAACAGGCCTGAGAAATAATCTTGTGTTGTTGTAAGCCACTGAGAGTTTGAAGTTAGTGTTTGTTATAGCAGCATAACCTAGAAAAAGATAAATACAGAGAACAAGCAGAAATATCAATAAATAGCCCTAAAGACTAAGACCAGCCATGCTACTGAAATTTTTTTTATTTACTCTCCTTTGTAACCACATCATACATATACCCCTCTTGAAGGAGTCACCCTAAAAGTCTGTCTAACTACTGAAGAAAACACTAAGTACAGTGAACCTGGATGAGTTAATTTGCTACAGTTACCCTGACAAATACCAAAATTTATATTTGTTGGTTTCAACAATAGAAATTAATTTTTGCACAGTTCTGGAGGCTAGAAGTCCAAGACTGAGGTGTCAGTAGGGCTGATTTCTTCCAAGGCCTCTCTCTTCAGCTTGTAGATGGTAATCTTCTCCATGTCTTCACATGGTCTTTTCTCTTGCTTCTCTGTGTCCTCATCTCTTCTTATGAGGCCAGTTGTGATACTAGATTAGGGTCCACCTATATTATATCATCTCATTTTACCTTAATTACCTCTTTAAAGACCCTATGTCCAAATGCAGTCACATTCTAAAGTACCAGGGGTTAGAATTTTAACATGATTTTAAAGGGACATAGTTCATAACACTGGGTAATATGCAGCAAACTCTTCATCAGAGCACTATGTAAGATGGTCTCTTTATTAGGTCCAGATGTGGCTTCTCTTGATCTTGATACCTCTGCACTAAAAAGACAAATTATCTGTCCTCCACACACCCAATATATAACAGAATAGAAAAACCACAACAAATAACCCCATTTGGAAAGGACACATAGCAGACACTGTTCCATAGTAAATCTGAAATCCTACTGGGCAGAAGCCTTGAAGGTTTGCTTAGGAGTGGAGAATATGCCTAAATTATGCCCTGTGCCTACACTCAGAAAGTAGCTCCCTTGTATTTTGTTCTCCATTGTCCTTGGCTCTGACCTCAGGAGATTATTACTTTTCCATTTTTCTTTTTGGCCATGTCTGAAGTAGGCATTGGGCAATATGTTTTGAGGTTGGGGGGATGAAGCTGTTACACCAGCCCATTGTCTGCCCATAGAATTTAGTGATCTCAGAGATTATTTTAGAGCTCAAATAGTCAGACTCTCTTTAATAAAGTCAAATTTTGTTTTTGTTTTATTGTTTTATTTGTGGGTTTGTTTTGTTTTTTGGCAATACAGTTATACCAAGGACATGATTTTAGGGGTCAGAGAGAAGAGTGTTATGAGATGAATTGTATCCTCCCAAAATTAGTATGTTGAATTCCTAAACTCATTATAAGAAGAAAACATTAGGACACAGAGAGCCAAACAAATGAAGACACTGAAAAAAGATGACCATCTACAAGCCAAGGAGAGAGGCCTCAGAAGAAACAACCTGGTCAACATCTTGCTCTTGAACTTTCAGCTTCCAGAACTATGAAAACAAAAAAATTATTTTTTAAGTCACTCAATTTGTAGCACTTTACTATGGCAGCCTTTACTAGCTAATGACATGTATTTATAACACAATTATATATGTATTATTTTCAATGAATATAAATATATAATTATATAAATAAAATGTCAATAAAATATATGGATAAATTTTTACAGAAAAAGATGTAAGAATGACCAGCACATGCATAAAAAATACTCAACATCAGTATTAGTCACTAGAAAGATATAAATTAAAAATAGAGTCAGATACCACAACTCACTCTTTTGAATGGTTAAAATTATAAAAACTGACAATGGCCAGTGTTGGAGAGGAAACAGAGCAAGTAGAGCCCTGTAACACTGCTAGTTGGAATGTAAAATGGTAAATCTACTTTAGAAAAGTATTTAGGAATTTTTAAAAATGTTTCACACCTTCTGTAATTTCCAGCCATCCTACTCCTAAGTATTTACTCAAGTAATTAAAAGGAATGGATCGCTGACACACAACATAGGTAAATCTCAAAATTAATATGCTGAGTGAATGAAACTAGACATAACAGGATACATACTGCATAATTTATATAAAATTCAAATCAATCCACAAGGGCAAAAATAATGTCAATGGCTTCCTAAGGTTGGCAATTAGAGGAAGGGATAAATTGCAAAGAATAATGAAGAATCTTTTGGCGATGCTGTAAATGTTTTGTATCATGATGGTTGTGCTGGTTTTATAGACATATGCAGTTTTCAGCATTCATTAGATTATACAGTTTAAATATATGCATGTAATGTACGTAAATCATTCTTGAATAAAGTTAATTAAAAAACATTGAAAATCTACATAAGATTTGCCCATTTAAGGTCATGAAGGTGTATTTCTATAATTCTACTGTTTTATACTGTTAGTTTTTACATTTAGACCCTTTTTGAGTTAATTTTTACTATGACCCTTCTTGAGTTAACTTTGGTGTATAGTGTTAAAAAGGTGTTCAACTTCATTCTTTTTCATATGAATAACCAGTTGTGCCACTACCATTTTTAAAAAGAGTCTTCTTTCCCCATTGAGTGTTCTTTAAGATCAATTGACCATAAAGGCAAGCAGGGTTTTTTTTTTGTTTGTTTTGTTTTAATGTACCTCAGTTCTATTTCATTGATCTGTATATTTATCCTTGTGCTAGAAGCATAGTCTTCATTTCCTTGCCCAACTTGCCCTGGCCAGAACCTTCAATACAAAGTTGAGTAAATGTGGCAAAAGTGAACATCCTTGTCTTGTTCTTGATATAAGGGGCAAAACATTCCGTCTTTCATGATTAATTTTGAGTTATATGCAGGATTTTGTAGATGTTCTTAATTAAATCAATAAAGATTTCTTCTATTTCTAGTCTTCTGTGAGTTTTTACTGTGTTAAATTTTGGTAAATCATTTTTTTTGCCTCTATTGGAATCATCTATTTTTAACATCCTTTATTATACTAATATGGTGAATTTTATTGATTAATTTTCAAATGCTAAACGAACTTTGCATTCCTGAAATAAGCCCTATTTGGTCAGAATGTATTGTCTTCTTTATTATATTTCTGGATTAAATATTCTAAAATTGCCATAAGGAAATTTCTTAAGGTATTTTGTGTCTATACTCATGAAAAATAATGTAGTTTCTTTTTTATTGAAATGTCATTGCCTGGTTTTGTCAGTGATAATGATGGACTTGTAATGTGGGTTAAGAAGTATTTTCTTTTCTATTTTATGAAAGAATTTGTGTCAAAATAATATTACTTTTCTTCCATAAATGCTTGGTATAGCTCTGCAGTGATTCTACCAAAACCTGGAGTTTTCTTTGTAGAAAGGTTTTAAACAAACAATTCATTATCTTTAATAGATACAGAGATATTCAAGTTATCTATTTTTTTCAGGAGTGAGATTCAATGTTTCGTTTGTTTTGATGAATTAGTTCATTTTATCTAAGTTGTCGAGATTTTTGGCACCAAGACATTTATGATATTTTCTTACTATTCATTCAGTTGTATAAGGGTAATGTTCTTTTTTTTTATTCCTGTATTGCAGATTTGTTTTTATTCATCATTCAGCTTAGCTACAGGTTTATCAATTTTATCCATCTTTTCAAAGAACCAGCTTTTGGTTTCATTGATTGTCTTTATTGTCTGACCTTTCCCAATTTCACTCGTTTTTCCTCATGTTTAAAAATTTTCTTCCGTCTACTTTGCATTTATTTTGCCTGCTCCTTAAGGTGAAACTTGAGATTATTGAAGGAGACTTGTCTTCTTATCTTATGTTAACATTTAAAACTACAAATTTTCCTCTAAGCACTGCTTTGGCTGTATCCCACAGTTTGATACAATGTGTTTTCATTATTATTCAGTGCAAAATAATTTTCATTTTCCTTTGTGATTTCTTTTTTGACCTATGGATTATTTAGGAATGTTTTACTTAATTATAAATATATGGGGTTTTCATAGATATTTTATATTGATTTCTAATTTAATTTTGTTGAAATTAGAGAACATACTCTGTAGGATTTTTAATTATTTTAAAGTTATTGAGACCTGTTTCATGGTCCATCTGTAGTCTATCATTTTTAATGTACCATGTGCACTCAACAAGTTTGTGTGTTCTGCCATTGTGGAATTTATATGTATATACTATTTATAATAAATATATATTTATATATACTTCTATATAAATTTACATATGTACATTTATATATGTTATATATAAAGTATCTATATATAAATGAGATCAAAGTGTTGATTGATCATATTATTTATTTATTTAAACTTAGGAATTATTTATTTCTGGAATTTTCTACTTAATATTTTTTTCTACTTAATAGTCCTTTTTCCTTTCCTTCATCCTTCTACCCCCCAACACCCCAATAGCTGTCAACCTGCTCTCTATCTATGAGTCTGTCTCTATTTTACTTGTTAAGTTCAGTTTGTTATTTAGATTCCACATGAGTGAAATCCTATGGCATTTTTTCTTTTATTGATTCTAGAGAAAGGGGAAGGGAGGGAGGAAGAGAGGGAGAGAAGCATCAGTGTGAGAGAGAAATTATGTATCAGTTGCCTTTTTGCACATACCCCAGCTGGGGACTGAACCCACAGCCCAGGCATGTGCCCTGACTGGGAATCTAAACTGAGACCTTTCGGTTTGCAGGATGGCACCCTACCAACTGAGCCACACTGGCAAGGGTGATCATGTTGTTTAGATCATCCATGTCTTGAAAACTTTTTTGATCTAGTTGTTTTATCCATGGTTGAACAAAGGGTGTTAAATTTACTGGTATGTAATAAGATTTTAGAGCTGTATATTTTTCCCTTTAAGTCTCTCAATTATTTTAAAACTCTACTATCCAGTACAGACATATTTATGATTCTTGTGTGTTCCTGATTAACTGGTATTTTTATCACTATAAGACCTTTGTTTTTTAGTATTACTTTGTCTTAAAGTACACTTTATCTAATAATAATATAGCTAGCCTAATCTTCTTACAGTTACTGTTTGCATGATATGTTGTTTTTAACCACTTCCTTTCTAGCAAACTGCACATTTTTATTTGAAATATTTGCAGACAGCATAGATTGAGTCTTTTTTCACCTATTAAAAAAAACCTCTACTTTTTAAGCAAAGTTTTAAATTTATTAACATTTAATATAATTTTTGATATGCGTGGGTTTGTCCCCTCTGTGTTTTATTCCTCTATACCCTCTTTTTTGTATTTAAAAAAAAAAACACTTTCTAATTCCATTTTAATTTAGTTTTTGGCCACTTAATTTTTTATTTATTTTTTAGTGAGTTTTCTATGATTACACTATACATCATAAACTTTGTACTCTACCTCTGTTGATATTGTACTTTTTCGTGAATAATATAGAAATCTCGCAATCATTTAAGCCATTTAACTATTCACCATCCTTTAGGTTTTAGCTGTCACATAGATACATTATAAACCCCTCAAGGCAACAGCATAATTTTTGTTTTATATATTCACATGTATATTAAGGAGTTTAAGAGAAAAAATGGACTCATATCCCCATGTATGTTTACCATTGCTATTTATTTCTTCCTAAGGATCTGCATTCCATCTGGTTCTACTTCCCTTCACTCTGAAGAACTTGTATTATAATGTCAGTAATACAGTTGAGGTAGCAACATATTCCTTAGTTTTTCTTTATCTGAAAAATGTCTGTATTTAGTCTTCATGTTTTAAAAAAGTATTTTCATTGTCTTCAGAATTCTGACTTGATTTTTTTTTCCTCTATCACTTTAAGATAGTTTTTCATGGTCTTCAGGACTCCTTTGATTATAATGAAAAGTCCACAGCAATGCAAATCTTTGATCTCCCTTCTATAGTGAGTTATTCCTTCTCTGGCTATTTTTAAGGTTTTTTTCTTTATCTTTAGCTTTTAGCAATTTCACTATAATGTACTTAATTGTCATTATCATTAAATTTATGTATACTATTTGGAAATCAGGGCTTCTTGAATTGATTTATTTCCTTCACACACTATGAGAAATGTTTAGCTATTATTTCTTTAAATACATTTCTGTCCCATTTTCTCTCACATTTCCTTTTGTGACTCCAAATACCCACATATTAGACCTAGTCTTTGGAGCTCTATTAATTGAAAAACAATTTTTTTCTTCTTAAGAATTCTTAACTTTTAGTAATCTATCTGCAGAGTCACTCTATTTTCTCTATTATCTCCATTCTGCCAATATGATGTTCCAGTGAATTTTTAATTTCAGATATTGTAGTCTTTCTCACTTTAAAAATGTCCATCTGGTTATTTTTTTTTACATTTTATATTCTTTGCTATGAACACTTACTTTTAAATTAATTAATGCATATTAACTTTATCTTATTCAGTTATTGTATCTTCTTTAAAATTCTTATCTCATAATGTTTTAGTACTGGATTATCTCAGGGTTTGGCATCTGTTGATCATCTTTCCCTTCAAGATAAGTTCATATTTTTTTGACTCTTAATATGTTGATTAATGCTGAATTCTATTCTGATCCATGTAAGTGTTCTGTTTTGTAGATTCTGTGTTTTGTTATAGTGCTCCAAAGAGTTGGTATTTGTTTTGTTTTTATTTTATTTTATTGTGTTTTGTTTTGTTTTAGCAGGCATTTACCTTGGTTATACTGAAACTACACACTACCATACCTGTGATGGGTGGGAGGCTCATATCTCAGGCCAGGTGCGTAAGCTTTTGGTCTTAGCTGCTTTCAGTTGCCTCAGCAATGCATGGCCGTGGTACTATTTAGAAACTTGGGCTGAGTTTAAACACTGAATTAGGGCTTTCCTATCCTTTGACTTTCTCCTTCTAAAGTTTTTCTTCAACTCTGCTGGCTCTAGTGGCCCCAGGGTTCCTTCACCTGGCTCATTTGGCCAAAACGATTACAGGCATTTTAATTAAAAATTTTAGTTAGTTCTTGCCACAAAAATCCAAAGAACTTACTCCACTTGGTTCCTTCATCTTGAGTTTCAATTCCCCTTTAAAATCTACTGCATTATTAGTCAAAAACCATGACCCATGGACAGCAGTGTGGGATGTGGGGGTTGCCTGAGGGAGTTGGGGCAGGGAGCTAGGTGCAGGGGAGCAAAAGGTGAAAACTGGGACAACTGTAATGGCATAAACAATGAAGCATAATTTAAATAAAAAATAATACCTAAGAAATCTACTGCCTTTTTTCAGTCTCTGAAGCCTCCAATTCGTGTTTTATGTATATACATACATTTTAAAATAACTGCTGTTATTTGCAGCAGTTCACTACTCCATATTTGGAGGTAAATTTTTAATTCAATTTTTTAATTTAATAATTTTTATATATTTTTTGTTCAAATTTATAACTTTAAAATTTTTATAGTCACTGAGAAGAATGAAGATGTTTTGTTAAATATACAAAGTTTAAAATTACATTTATGATTTCCAAGTTTCTATCTTATTTCATCTGCAACATCTAATTTAATTTCTTACTTTGTTTTGGTTGCACAGAATTGAGAAATCCTAATTTGTATGTGTACATAATTGCAAAAAAAAAAAAAGCTTTTTTAAAATATATCTAAGAATATCAATTAATAAAATGGAAGCTTCATTTTGAGGTCTGCATAAATAGGAGTTAAATTGTTAACATGATCCTCTAATCCAAGATTTTCTAAACACTATAAATAGCAGACATCTGCTGTCAAATATATCTGGGGAAATATGGCTGGCATATTCTGTTAGAGAAGTATGGCATATTCAAAATTCCGAAGAGAAATCTTTCAAATTTAACTTAACTCCATTGTTTCCCAAAATTATTTACCACAGAATTCTTATTTCAAACATACCTATTAACCAATTGTAGCATCAGTGTTCCAAATTTGGAAGACAGGCCTATTTGTAATTCCAAAGGAAAAAATAAAAAGAACTAGTGTTTATTAGGTACCAACTCCATGGTAGGCATTTTATTAAATGCACACGGTTTGAATCCTTACAACACCCAATTGTGGAGGATTCTATTTTCAAATACAGGTGAGGAAAGTGAAGCACGAGAAGTTTTTATTCAGTTTTATTGAGGTATAACTGATATATGATATTATATTAGTTTAAGGTATATAATAGAATGATTTGATATCTGTATATACTGTGAAATGATTACCGCAATAAGTTTAATTAACATTCATCACCTCACATAGTCAGTTTTTTTTTCTTATAACTTTTAAGAACTACTCTTGTAGCAACTTTCAAATATAAAATACAGTATTATTAACTGCATTCACCATGCTGTGCATTAAACCCCAGGGCTTATTTATTTTATATCTGGAACTTGGCACCTTTTGTCCACCTTCACCCATTTCCCCAACTCCCTTCCTCTGGTAACCACCAAGCTGTTCTTTTCCTGTGAATTCAGTTTTTTTAGATTCTACATGTAAGTGAGATCATACAGTATTTGCTTTTCTCCGTATAACACTTCGTTTAGCAGAATGCTCTCAGGGTCCATCCATGTTTTCACAAATAGCAGGATTTACTTCTTTTTATGGTTGAATAATATTTTACTATATATTATACCACAGTTTTTTATCTATTCATTCACTGATGGACACCTAATGTTGTTTCCGGGTCTTGGCTATTGTAAATAATGTTACAATAAACATGAGTGCAGGCATCTTTTTTATATCTGGCATTATATATATATTTTATATATGTATATAACATATACATATACACATATGTATATGTATATTATAAGTGTATATATGCATATATGTATATATGCATATTATATATTATATATGTATATATCCATACATACATGTCATAGCCAAGTATTCTTGCTTAGCCAAGGCTTACTGCTTCAGCGCCACCCAAGCACCAAAGGGGACTCAGTGGGTATTGAGCTAAACAAGGATCAGGAGTCCCAGAATTCTCAGACTAGCAGCCAGGGAAGTTGACCAATATTGTTATGAAGAATAGGCAAGGTAGTGGCCAAGAAAACAGTGCTGGGAAACAGAAATAAAAGAGTTGAGAAAATAAAAGCGGAAACTCAAGAGCAACATGAATATTTGGGGAGGTCAGTAATAAGATAGGGAGGAGAGAAGTGAGAGGGAAAGAAATCCGAAATTATGGTCACTTTACAAGGGGATTAGAATTTGCATAGCATTGAGTATAAACATTTTAAAGAATTGCTTAAGAAAATATATGGCTTAATAAAAGAGATGAGTTTTCAAATGAGTGCTAGGGAAAAGAAATGTTAAAAAATGTCACAGGAGAAAGTGAAGGTTATAGGCTAGAGTAATCATGGAGGCTTCCTTGACCAGGCAAGACATGAATAGGTCTTAAGGTCAAAAGAGGATTCAAATGGCCAAAAAAAGAGAGAAAAATATTTCCATAATAATAGTTATATAACTGTAAATAATTTTGCCCTTACCTGTTAGGTGGCACATTTATATCCTTCCCAGTGTAAAATTTCCAGGACAGTAATTTGTGAATTTCAAATTTTATTAAGGGCTTATGTGAAAAAAAATGTAGTTGATACTTTTTTAAAGTATCATGATTAATTTTACTTTCATAATCCAAATAATTTTAGCAAGGATTTTTTCCATTCTTCAGTTTCTTAAGGTCTGTATATGTAAAGCAGGCTTTACAGAGTGGAGAAGTAATTAAACACTTAGTACAGCCCAATATACAAGCTCCTGGCTTTAGGATCTCTTTCCACTCTACAATTATCTTTGCAAGACAAGTGCAATTTATCCTAGTATAATTTCTTTTAAAGTGGAAACTTGATTTTTCCAAAGTATTTTGACTTGTAGTGAAATGTTTTCCCAGCCTGGACTTCTGAAAGACCACAATCTACTTTCAACCGTCAACGCTGTGCTAAGAATCTTTGCAAACTTCTCAAGGGCAAAGATAATGTCCTATATATATATTTATTTGCCCTTAAAGTAGTGATCGCTTCTGTTATGAAAGTCATTGAGAAAAACAGAGAAAACATCACGTAGTCTTAATATCCAGGGATAAACTCTGTTAAGAGTTTGTTCCGTTTCCTTCCAGTCTGTTTCTGTAGCACATATTTTTTTACATAACTGTGATCAGATATTACATGCAAAATATAATATGCAGATTTTAAATATTAAGTCTACATTTTCTGATTATAATGCTATTATAGACTAATTTTAGGAAGTTTAGAATTTTTGACGAGTATAAAAAGAAAACATAAATGGTGTGAAATTACCTTCTCCCAAGGGTTTTAGCATAGTACCTGGGATAGTGAATTAGTGCTCCTTAATCACTTAATTAATTAAGGGGCAGACTCTAATGAAAAATGGAAAATTTTCATCTGTCTCATTCCCTATTTGCAACCTTCCTTAGCCTCCATATTCCTGGGTTCTAAGTAAAAGTAAAACAGGAAAGCACACAAAACAAACAACAAACCAGAAAGTTTACCTAGAGGGCTTTCGTAATTGAAACAAAATATCCACCTCATGGTCAGTATGGGGCAGTGGGGAAGCAAGGGGTGTGCTGACAGAGGTAAACTGGGATAGGTGGACTAAGGCAGAGTGGTTGAGAGGGTTGACCTTGGGGCCCACCCCAATAGTTTTATCCCATCCAGTCACTAGCCCTGTGACCTTGGACAGGTCATTTGAGGTCTCTACCTTGGCTTCCTCATCAATAATATAGGAGTAACAATAATACCACCTATCTGAAGTTTAGGATTAAATTGGGCTAATATACATAAACTAGTTGACTCCCTACACACCCAAGTTGAGCTACACATGTTTATTTCAAGTGCAATTTCCTAATGGTATCATTCATTCTCACCTAAGGTGCCATTCATGTCTCCAAACCATGAATTTAAGCTCTATGTTAAAAATAAGCAACAATCACACAGTATTTGTAAAAACAAAATCACAAAATCTGAGTTAATCCAATTCTATCATCCTAGGTGGTCAATTGGAGTTTTTATTTGCATTTATAATTTAAAACAGTGATAATAAGTGTAATCTTTTTGTTTTATACTATACTCATTATTAGTTTTTACTAGCAAGATAATGTATATCAAAGCATGTCTATGTGTTTTTCCTCCTCTATAACTAAAAATAATTTTGACATTTTGGGGCGAGAGGGGTATTAATGACCTGCTTCAGGTGTCACGTATGCTAGGTTTGCCACTCTCAGTGACTTTTAAAGTGCTTTTATGGCTCTTATGATTCACCAAACCCATAGTCCTTTCTGGTTTCCTTTGAAAATTGACTCTCAGCAAAGTCAGGAGTGTGGTCCTGAGCAAGTTTCTTTCTCCTTTCAGTTGTAGTTTCTCACCTGAAAAATAAGGTGAGCAACAGCTATCCACAGAACTGTATCCAGAAACAAATGGAATAACACAGCACAGAGGTTGCTCCCAGGAGGCTCTCCTTCCAAGTGCTTCTCCTGGCTTCCTCCACCTGGGTGAGAATGGGTCACACTCGCCCATCTCTAAATCTCCTCCCAGCTGGGACTGTCTAGGACCTCATGATCATAATATGCAGACATCAAACCCTGGATCTTATGTCCTAAGCAGCCACCTCTCCACCTTGGAAATCCCTTCTGTCCTGAAGGTTCAGATGTATCCAACAGGTCCTTCACTCTTGTTTTTGGTTCCTGACATACCTTACGTGTATTCAAGTTTGAGCCAGTATCTACTCAACCAACTATGCTACTGTTACATATTAATTTTATAGCTCGCATAAAACAGGATTGAGTTGCATACATGGCAATTAAAAATATGATACTTTCAAAGCATGGTCAGCATTTTGGGGGGAGGGAGTTGCAGCTCTGTATGAAATGAGGCATCTGTTATATTGCCAACTTGATAATTCTATATTCCCTACTTCTCATATTAAGTTCCCTATTTTAGAAGCCTCCAGAGGTTTCCACACAATACCAGAACTCCCTTTCTAGTCCTTAAATTTGGAAATTTTTGTCTTTTAAGATTAGAGAAAAAAATTTTTTTGCTTCATGTATTCATATTTTAAAAGCTAAGTAACACAGGCTCTTGGGTTTGTGGTTGATTTCCCACAATTCCCTGTGCTTCTCAGTTTGCAGGTCAGTCTTCTGTACCCATTGCCAACCCCCAGGCCTACAAACAAGGTGAGAAGGAAGTCTGTATCCTTTATCCCCAGAGTTAGTACACATAGCAACTTCTCAAAAAATACCTGCCAAAAAATGGAAGGTCTGCTTTGGCCAGTAATTTTTTAAAATAACATTTCTTTTGGTCAACACATCAGCTCTTTCTTCAATACTGCTACATAATTCTCTTGGTGGAGATAAAGAAACGGAAGCACAGAATGCTGAGCAATTACTTCAAAGTCCCACAGCTAATAGGAGGTAAAGAAAGGACTTGAACACAATTCTTCTGGAACTTACTTCTGTGCTGTTTCCAATAAACTAAAATGAATTTTTTGGGCATAGATGTACCTTGGAGATTAACAAGTACCCTGACCACACTACAGACTACAGACAGGTATCCAGAAGTTTCTCTTATTCAGGTGAAGAGATACAGGGGTTCCAAGAGGGCTGACAGAACCATGGGATCCCAGGTGGGATCCCAGGACAAAGAGGCCACAGAGAGCTTAGCTTTAGCAACCAGAGGTAAATGGCCAGGACAGTGGACTCTACAACGATGTCTGAATGATGCTCCAAAGACTTAGATTGAACAAGTTGCACCTTAGTGACCACCATTCCAGAGGTAAGGTCGGACCTGCCACTAAACCACAGGAGCCGGCAAAGGGTCCTTTCCTGGCCACAGTGGAATCACGAAGCCACCTCTTTACCTAGAGTGCCATCTGAGAGAGGAGAAGGGCGGAGGAAGTTCTAGAAGACTAAACATTTATAAAAAGTGACCAGGCCACTCAAAAGGGCTGAAACCGAAATACGTTTCACTAAGTTTCACTCTTCCACCTCTCACCGCTAAGCAGAGGGGTGAGATTCACAAGCAAGGTTGGAGTCATTGTAGGAAATAAAACAGCTGCAATTTCTTATCATAGACTAGTCCTCCTGCACACTTAAAGCTCATTGGGCATTTATTGGTTAATCTCCATACACTGAGCAGATAAAAATAGAAAATAATTTCTGTAGAAATATAGGTGTGTCTATTAGAAATCATTGTGTATTCATTCAAAGAATATGTTTGATTTGTTGGGTGTTGGAAATAGAATAGTGAACAAGTAAAAAAAGTAGTGAATTCACTACGTAAAGTGAAGCTGGGAAGTTTGGTAACTGGTCCAAGGTCAAAAAATTATGAACAGTAGAGCCAGGGTTTAAACTCAGGTGTATCTGATTCCAAAGCCCATGCTCTTCTGTCTCGCCACAATAGTTAAATACAAACTAGAAAAACAGAATTTTATCCTTATAGCTTGACTGCATTTTTTTAAAGACCAGATGTATACATGTACTATTTAATAAATCTCTAACCTCCCTTAAAGAAGTCTGAGACCCTGCATCTGTGCATTTGTGTCAACTAGCTAATGATGAAGCTTGCATTGTAACAAGAAAATCAAACCAAGCCATAAGGAATTAAATACTACAACAGTGGTTCCAAAGTGTGGTCCCTGGACCAATAGTATCAGCTTCACCTGGAACTTGGTGGAAATGCAAATTCTTGGATCATGCCTCAGACCCACTGAATCACAAACTCTGAGCGGGCCCCCAACGCTCTGTTTTAACAAGTTCTCTACATAAAAGAGGCATGCAACAGTTTGAGAACCACTGTCTTATGAGCAAGGTGCATTGCTAGTACTCTTGAAGCTCAGCATAGGTCAGAATCCTTCACAACAGACACCCAAGAAGCTACTACCAGTCGTCTTTACATTGATGCTTATAAAGAGACCTATTTGCTATCTGCTACTGTGGGTAGTTCGACCGACTAATACCATAGATAAGAAAATAAGGTCTAGAGAGAGAAAGTAACATATACAAGGTCACAGAGCAAAATAGTGGCAGAAATAAAGTAGAATCCCATTTGGTCCTTCCAAACACCACAGTGGTTTGGCTGAAGCAGTATTTCCTGACGAACAGAACTTGAAAAGGTGGGGTGGGGTGGGGATTGAGGGGTAGTTAATAAGTTTTATAGGCCAAGATGTGGGATCTGGTTGAGGAACCAGCACAAATCAGGGCTTGAAATGGAATCTGACACTCAGTTGGGGACTGGAAGAGGCCAGCACGAAGGAGGCAAAGCAGAAATCTGAGCTGAAAATGGAAGGGCATCTCTCCCCCTTACCCTGTTTGGGTGGCTTCCAGCTCCCCCAGATCCCACCTCTGTTTTGCCATTTGGATGAATTACCCTGCTCGGCGCCTGCTTCCTGGACCCTCCTCCGCCCACAGCTGTGGGATCTGATCTCCATCCATCTTCACCCAGGCTGAGAGCTCGGGGAGGCTCCAGGCCACAGTAGGAAAGAGAAGCAGGTCTTCCGGGAGCACTGCTGTAGATGAGTAGAATCGGGGAACATGATCCCCTAATCCTTGTGAAACTACCAGGTGTGACTGAGCAGGTAAGGAATGTTTTGCTTAGGAAAAAAAAATCTCCATGACTCTAAGTCCACCCATTTTTCCAAAGATGTTGTTGCTATGTTGTTTTTTGTCAAACCAATCCTAAGTAAAATAGTCATTCAGTGTATATATAACACTGTAGTGTCTGAATTGGTAAAGATAACTGGAATTTTTTTTCACCTTTGATCCAGATGCTACTGAATTTATCCCAGTTGGAATTTCCAACACTTAACTAGTCTGGCAAAATCTTAGTATCTTCAAACATTGATTGTTTCACATGTAAAATAATAATTGAGAATAATTTCTGCCCTATCCATGTCACATGATGAGGTCCAGTGAGACAATAATTGTGAAAGTGCTTTGCAATCTATAAATTATCACACAGATGTGAACTATATATTATTATTATCACTTTAAATTTCCTTGACCTACTTAAATAGCCCAAATTTACTAATGCATTTTATGGATATATCACAGTTTATCATTAAAAAGCAATGTTCCATCCCTGATATATTAAAATCTAATACACAAATATCTAACTCAAACTTCTTATCAGTCCAGTTTTCCCTTCCTTTTCCTTACCTCACATAGTTTTGACCTTACCATGACACTCTGACCTTTTTTTTTCTATCACCCTTCTCCTGCCTCCACTTCCTTCTGTATCCACTAAAACTATATGGTCCATCACTGTAATCATTTTGTCATAAGTGCCCTCATCCTCCCAAGTTCTTGTTCTCACACCACATTCTCACTCAAATCCTAAGTTTTGCATCAGTGTAACCATTTACCTTCTCTTCTCCTCTTCTAGTTGCTGAGCACTGGTGGAAATGACCCAATTGGATGGTTTGGTATCACTCCAAGTTCGTTGGTCCTTACTGCCATAGCGAATATTTCACATTTTATTCCAGTCAAGCCAGCTTCCTGATGGCTACTCTCCTTCTCTTAGCAGATAACTGGTTGAATTTTTATGGAGAAAATCAAGGCTCTCAGATAAGCACTTGAACACTCTCCTCGCCAACCACACAGTTAAACATGTACATTTGAAACCAACCTGACCTCCTGGGATCCTATGCTAGACCAACAGACATCCTTCCATCCAAGGCAACTTCCTCCATCTCTTCTCCCAGTCTATCCTGATATGACTCCTCTAGAAATTTCCTCTCTCCTTGATAGTTAGTTTCTAAAAAGTTAAAGGAAATCCACCATATGTCCTCTAGCACCTGAGCTCATTTCCCTCTCTCCTCACAATCAAATTCTCCCAGTGAATGATCCATAATCACTGCCTTTGCCTTCCCAGTTTCTACTCAGCCTTCAATCCATGACAGTCTAGTGCCCTTCACTGCTTTACTGCATCTATCTTGGATGAAGTTACCACTCATTTTCTAAGTGCCAACTGCCTAGTTGCAAGTGATCCTCAATCAACTCAGTTGACCCCAGTGCAGAATCTCATTGATACTCTGGCTTCTTCTACTTCTCCTAACCGTCTCTTTCATCAGCTTCTGGGATGTGACTTCTTATGGAGTCCCCTGAAATATCATGTTCTGACATTCTCATCTTGGAAAGAAAAAAAGATCTTTCAAGAGAGGAAGAGAGAGAGGGAGATTTTTTCATGTATGCCTCTCCTTGAATTCCTGAATTGCTAGGCTTCCCAAGGCTAATCTGACTTTTGTTTTTGTTTTTGTTTTTGTTTTTTTAGGTTTTAATACTTTTGTATTCCAGGGGTTTCATGCTGATGATTCTTCTACTGATGATGGTTTCCAACTATGGAACTCCAACCTGTAGTGCACGGTCAACTGACTACTGGACATTTCCACCTAATCAATGTATTCAAATAGGAACTTAATACCTTCACCCCAAGTCTGTCTTTCCTCCTGTGCTCCTTAACTTGGTAAATGGTATCACTAGGTGCCCAAAATTCTGGAGTTAATTTAGACCCCTGTCTGTCACTCACTGTAACATCAAATTAACCCTCAAGCTCAACCCACACCTCTTTTCCGCTTCTGCCTCAGCTCAGGCTGTTGCGGTCTCCCCCACAGACTGCTGCCGGCATTTTCTCCATGGTTTCCCTACCTGCAGCGCTATGTCCTTCTAATACATTCATCACATAGAGAAATCTTACTAAAACACAAACCTGTCAATATACTCCTACCCTTTTGTAAGCCCACACTGTGTCAGGTGTCATGCCGAATTGTTTACATTGTCTCATTTGAGCCTCACAACAACCCTATGAAGGAAATATTGATATTCATATTCAGGAGAAAAAATGCCACCAAACTACTAAATGGGCAAGTCATCAATTGAGCTAAAACGCACTTTCTGTCTACGCACTAATAGAGTTCTCCACGGCCTAAAGGATGAATGCAACTCCTTAGCGGGCCACCTCCCCAGAAACCCACCTCGTATTCTAGTTTTTCACTGTCTCTACACAAAACCTTTACCCCTTACCTTCTGACCCCTTCTGTCTCTCCATACCTGAAGAACTGCCTATTCTTTCTTCTGTAGCCCCACTAAACCCTGTAGAAACTTCTAGCAGAGCACCAGTGCAATTTCATTGTATTCGTTTATTTCCTTTCTGAAGACTGTGTATGAGGTTTTTTGAGATCATCTTTATGTCTCCAGAACCTAACATCATCTTTACCTCATAGCCCATAGACCAAATCTGACTTGCTAAGTGTTTTTGCAAATAAAGTTTTATTGGAACCAACCCCACTTCTAATCATTTATATATATCTGTGGTTGCTATCACACCACAATGTCAGAGTTGAGTGGTTGCGATCAATACTATATGGCCCATGATCATGATCCTAAAATATTTACTCTCTGGCCCTTCACGGAAAAATTTTATCAGACTCTCACATAGTAGATGCATAATTAACATTGGGGAAGTAAAACAATGCTTGTAAGATTGCCTAAATGGATCCATGAATGTTTGAGTCATTACTAAGTATAATACCTTTTGGCAATGGGAAGTAAGAAATAAAAAATTTTGGATTTAAGCAAGCATTTCCTAGCAATTAGCAATGATCTTGTTTAAACCACAATCCCCATGAGATGAACAGAGTAAGTGGTTAACACCCTCCCCCCTTGTTCCTTTTAGAATAAAGCAGAACATCATGGAAGTAAAGCCATGAGCCTATGGTCAAATGACTTGCTCAGGCTGGAGCCAGGATTTGAACTCTATCATTTATGAGAAGCCAGATGACATGGGCTTCCATTAAGCCCTTAGAGCTCAGTCTCCTGGCACATAGAGTGGGATAGGAAAGGGTGGGAAAAAATCCAGAGGGACAAGGGAAAATAACTGACATTACTAATAATGACTCTGCCTACCCTCTCAGAGTTGTTGTGAATGTCATTTATAAAATCTTAGAAAACATAAAGCATTGAGTGTTCAAGAGATGACAAAGGACTTTTCTTATCTTGCTCATTTTACCATTGCATCAGTGTAAATCAAAATTCTTCAATGAAGAAATTTGTAATTAAACTCGGAAAGGTTAAGTTTCATGCAACAGATTAACATACAAATTCTGATCTCTCCAGCTCTAAAAATCTTGCTCTTTTTACCCTTCCAGGCCACCTCTCTTTATATGTGTACATATCAGTTGTAGCTCGAAGGGAGACCTTACTTCCAAAGATTTTAGGGCTTGCTGTCCATCCATTTGAAACCTGCTATTATGGTGGCTCAATGTTAGAAGCAGACAAGTTTTACCAGGCACTTTTGAGGAGCTTCAATTATTATATTTACCCGTACGGACCTCCCAGGGACAAAAGCTGAATTTGTTTTTTCAAGCACTTCCAATGGGTAGAGCTAGCCAGTCTATTTGGATAGAGGGCGTGGAGGCTTCCCTAGCCACATCACACCCGCCTAGATAAGGAGACCGGATGCCACATGACCTTCCAACATTTGCCAAAGAACTGACTAGCGGGGGATCAAGAGAAGGTGGGTGTGCCTAGTTAATGGAGCAAAGCAGACTAAACAAGCCTACACATTCTGATGGTTTCCTTCCTCTGGGTTGTTAATGAAAGTTCTTTCTACCCAAGAACAAAAACAGTCATTTTGTTCATTCATTTAACATTCGCTGAGCACCTACCCCAGGACAGGCTTTGCGCTGGACGAAAGAGATGAAGAGATAACTAAAACATAATTCTTCCCCACAAGGAGCCTGTAGTCTGATGGGTGAGACAAATGTGTAAATAGACAACAAAAATATAAGGTGGTGAGTACTGCAAGAGTTTGGAAGACAGCTCTAAGGAAAAGCAATCTTCTCTGTCTGGGACTTGGAGAAGCCTCATGAAAGAGGTGACACTGAATCTGGGTTTTAAAGGATAAATAATTCACCAAAAAGAACATGATCATTATAATGATGCCAGTAATGTATTGACTACCTATGATAAACCAGAAACAAGGCTAGAAATTTCATATCCTTCAACAATAATTCTTACCTCGATCACATTTTAGAAACAACAAAACTAGAGTTCAGAGAAGGAATACGTGTCCAAATTCACAAAAGTAGTAAGTGGCAGAGCTAGGTCTGGAACTGGGTTTTCCTGGCTCTAAAAACAGTATTATTTGAGAGGCAAATGATACATTTAGGGAAAAGTGAGGTGCTTAGACTGGCTGAAATATACGGCTATGGGGGAAAGTCGTGGGAACTGAGGTTGAAAAATGACAATGAGCTCAGATCTTCAGAAGGCCTCAAATGTGTCGCCCATTTAAATTTTTTTTCCTTGTGATTACTGTGAAGCCATAATCAGATTTCTAACTTAGAAATGTCATTTTGGCAGAAGTGAAGAGAAAAATTGGAGGCAGATAAAGGCAGGGAGGCCAATCAAAAAATGGTTGCCTTTATGCAGGCCAGAGACATTTGAGACCTGAATGAAGAATGTGTTTAATGAGGATAGAGTTTGTAAAATCAATGTGAACTGGAGTGACATTCTGGAATGGGCCCCGCAATAAAATGTGACGGTGCTTCCATAGAAGAGCCCTTTGAGATCATCTGCATTTTGCAGATGGAAAGATGAGGCCCAGAGAGGGAATGAGGAAGTGCACACAGTGTGTCAGCTACTGAGTTTGAGCCCATCTCCTGACTTTTTGTGTCTGATGCCCTTTCCTCCCTTCCTGACAACTCCCCATGGATGCTATAACCTCGGCCCTCACCACCACATCACCGAATGTTTCCTCCTGTGGGTTACAGCCATTCCTCTTTCCCCCCAAGTCATCCTGGAGTACCTCCCAGTACATGGACAAGATCCAGCTATCTAGGAAGGCTGGTGGGAGGAAGCCTCTAACAATGAACAAATGTTCAGGGAAAACCCCCAGTGATTCCCCAAATGAGCTGAGGCAAAGCAAACCTTCCCGGAGCTCATGCTTCACTGAGCAGGCAGATTGTCTGAACAGGGTCAGGTGCTGAGGAAAAGCAGGATGGTGGAGCCTGTAATTCCTGCAATAGGCTTTGAGGCAGAAGCCCAAGAGCAGTCATTATTGGGAATATCACTTGCCTTTTTCTGCATGCCAACAGCGGTGAGGGGAAATAAAGAACACTATGCAGACGTTCCCTTATTGGAGAATGTGGCTTGTTCAAGAGCCTGTACTGTGTTAAACAATGACCACATTAATTCCAACATCCTGCACAGACTCCTTTGGATTTCCTGGGGCCACCTGTCCACCATCCCCGTGGGCTCTGTTATCTACCTTGCATTTCTTCCTAGCCAATCCACGAACTGTGACCCTCAGCAGAGAGAGGAATGATGTGATCTTTACCTCTGATTTTGCCTCCTTCTCTGAAGGCGGAAGCCAATTAGGGGCCAATAATGGGGTGCCCCTCCCAACTAGCAAAGGGCCTTGTTCTCACAGGAGGGAGAGTGAGCCTATACGAGGTGGCCAAGTGAGTGGGCCTGGTGAAGAATAGAGGAAAAAGAATGATGCTGCAATGAAGAGAGGGGTCAGCTCTGAGGACATACAACAGAGAGCCCTGGGGGACTTCCAGACATGGGGGTATCAGGACCTGTAATGACTTTATATGTGTTCTCAGTTCCAGCTTCTTCAAGTGAGGCAGTTTCTTCTTAAGAGGCCAAGAAAGAAAACAAGGCTCCCTTTCTAGTGTCCTCCATCATAGAATATCACCAAGAACCTCCCATGAGATCTAGCGGAAAATGTTCCAGCCAGTTCCACCTTCCTGCCTTCGGTCATTTTCTTTACCTGCCTGTCACTTTCCCTGAGCACTCCCTTAACTCCTACCCATGGTCCGCATTCCAGTTCATTTCACATCTTCTCCCTCAAAAGGCTTTCTGCCTTAGCTTAACTTCCCCAGGAAACAGGAGCCCAAGACAAAAACCTAGATGCTGGTAGTTTATTTAAGATGAATATCCCAGAAAGCAAAAATGAGGAGTGCGATGCGTGAAATGAGAAGGAAAAACCAACACAAGGTCCATTGCCAAGACCTCCCGAAATGTATACAACCTGCCCCCCAGAATGACCCATCTGTTGATGGCAGACTGGGGTGCTTATCCACCGGCTTCCCCCTGCCTCCCTGCCTCCCCTCCCTGCCGTTAGTCCTCATCCCTGGATAAGGGTTGCTCCCACAACATTGCCTTAGTTTATTTAAGTTCCCCTAGAAGCAGATGCTGAGACAAGGATTTAGCCAAAAGTCCTGAGGGGTGGGGTGGTGATGCAAGGAAGTACCCAAAGGCAAGGGGAAAATCAGAACCGGACGCGATGGAAGCCAATGAAGGTGTGTTGGTAAGTAGGTAACCACTGCAGGCAACTGGAGTTTAACCTATGGGGAAATTATGGGAGCCAGTGCGGAAACATGCCTCAGACTTATCCCTGCAGAGAGGAGAGGGCACTGGAGAGTCTTCCTCCATAACACATAAGGCATTTTTGAAGTTTGAAGCCTGCCCCCTAGGTTAGGGGTGGGAATTTTATGCCCTGGGATTTCCAGCATGCCTAGCACAGAGACGGAGCAGGGTCTACCTGCTGGAAAAAGCTCACAGACAAAGAATTACAGCCACCAGCTATTGAAATCAGGTCCATGTAAGCTAGGGGGCATGGGCGTGGCATTACCCCCAGGTCCTGCTTGCCAACTAGCAGAAAAGACTTCCAAAGTCTAGAAGGACCTGAGGTAAAAAGTTGAAAGGCCGAAAATCTACCAGGGGGTGGTGAGTCTGCCAGTCTGCCGCAACTACAGTCGAAGCTAGAGGTGGGCCAAGGCCCAGTGGAGCACCATTGTGTCTGTGCCCACTGACTTTCTCTTTCCTTCTTTTGAACACATGTTAAGTAATCATAAGATACATGTAGGCTGCCCTATACTTATGTGTAAGTTGAATACTTGAAAGTAGATTGCAGATTTGGGGGAATCAGTGGCTACAACTTAGTCTTTTCATCTTCTTTAGTACTTAGCAAAAGCTTTGTACCTAATTATGACTTTTGCAAATAAAAATATTAAAGGCTTCATGCATGAGCTCTCTCCCTTCCCTATCTATAGAAGTACCTTCTTATATACATATCAGGCCTTAACATCTGTTATTTCTCTCTTGGAGATAAAATGAAATTTGTTCTTTCTCTGATTAAAGTAATCTCATCTGCCCATGCTTTTGATGGTGTTTGCTTTGCCTCTCTTCTGTGATCTTCACTCCCTTAGTCATCCCTCATCCCTTCTCTCAGACTGTCTGTGTAACAGATATTTTGACTAGATTGGGGTTCTGAAATCTGGACCATCCTACTCCTCTTACACTTTGCTTGAAGCCTCAGGAGAGGTCCTCTAGGAATCCCTTGGGATAACATGCAGGACCTGGAATGAGTCATCAGTTCTGGCTCACACAGGACAGCCCAGAGGCCGGCATCCCATCTGGCTTGGCAAGAGTCTCCATCTTGCGTGATCGATTGTGTAACATGAGCCTGGGAAATGGGGCACCTGCTTTCTCCTTCCCTCCAGTCCTGCCAGGGTGAGGACAAACAAGAGAATGTTACAGGACTGGAATGAGGCGTGGAAATGCTCGAGTCATGCCCAACACACGTACTGTCCTCAGCTTCTCTCTCTAATTCCAAGGTCTGCCATTTCCTAAGACTCAGCTTAGCCTTCAGAAAATGAATTGCTCCTTGTCGAATCATTTAGATTCCTTTATAATATAGAACATTCCTGTTGACCTCCTCGGAATCTAGATAATAAAGTGGCTTGAAAAGTGGAACATGGATCTGAGAAGTATAACAGCCTTTCTGCCTCCTCAAATCCTTTTGGGAATAAGCTTGGAAGTAAATGAATAACCCTACATAACTTTACAAAATTAATTCACGCATGGTACTTTTCTTGCCCCCACTCCATCTTTATCCTCAATCTAATTCTTATCCCCCTTCTTGCCACAGTTCCCCAAGTGAATGAGTTTGAAATGTGTTCTTAAATATTTGTGTATACTTGTAAATTATGCAGTGTTGATTTGAATGCATGTATGTCTTTAATTTGTATAAATCATATGGTATCAAAAATCTCATCCTGTTTCTTATTTTTGTCACTCAACAGTGGGATCAGCAGGGTGGGAGAACACGGTGTTTGTTTTGTTTTGTTTAACTTTGTTTTCTTTTGAAGCTTATCACCCATACAAAAGAGTGCATGGACTTTGAAAGCCAGCTATGTGACCCTCCCCGATATCGCCTCCCTCTCCCCACTAAAGGAATCCTCGAGACTAAACTTTATATCAATCACTTTGTTTTTGTTGTTGTTTAATCTCTGTACAACATTCTGTTTATTTGCCTGGTTTTGCCCTTTATGTAAATGAATCATACAGAATCTGTGACTTGCCCTTTTAGCTCTGCAATTTTTTTTGAGATTTATCCATGTTGATGGTGCAGCTGCAGTTTATTTTCACTGTAGAATACATTGTTCTATGATTATATAATTTGTTTATCTATCTAGCATAGGTGGTCATTTGAAGTTGTTGTCATCACTGTCATTGCTATTCTGAATAATGTTGCTGTGAACATTTTAATCATGTTTTTATGTACAATTGGATGGGAGTGTATCTGTGGAATATATCAGGGATTGGAATTGCTGAATATTAGGTACAGACACACTCTGGTTCCAAGCAATGCCAAACAGCTTTCCAAGGTGCTCACCCTAACTCCCAGCCTCTTTCACAGGTATAATAGCTTTCTTTCTCCACATCGTGGGCAACACTTACATTGTCAAGTCTCTTAATGTTGTCAGTCCGGTGGTTCATTTTGGCTTTAGTGTGCATTTCTTAATTGTCGATGAGCTTGAGCAACTTCTCAGAACTTTATGGAACATTTATGTTGACTCTTCTTCTGTAAAATTACTACTTGCATTTCTGCCCATTTGTCCCTTAAGTTGTTCATCTTTTTCTTACGAATTTATAAGACATTAATATGTGTGTGTGTATATATACACACACATACACACATATATTCTGGACACTAATCTTTTCTCACATATATTCCAAATATCTTCTCCCAATTTGGGGCTTTAATTTTAGCTCTGTTTATGATTATTTTGGTAAATAAAAGTATCTAATTTTAATGAGATAAAATTTATCAATTGTGTGTGTACTGTGTCTTGCATAAAAAAAAATCTTCTTTTCTTTGTGGTCATTAAAATATTCTTCTATGTAAATCAAATCACATGTTGAAGTGGTATTTCATCATGGCCTTACTCATGTTATTAACTCATCATGATTTGAAAAATACATGTGTCCTGAGGATTTTATGAGAGTTACATCTAATAAATGTTTATGAAAGAGCTTAGCAAAGCACTTCACACATAACTGGGACTCACTATGTGTAAGTTTATCCATTGGAGTATAGTCCTAGTCTTATATTTCACAGATGTTAGATATTTACAAGTAATTTCATCTTTAAATGGCAAATATTTAGCATCTGTCAGTTACACATTGGGCATTTTGTTCAACGTTTCGTGGTTCACTAAAACCCTCTAAAATAAACAATATGATCCATACCATTGTACAGATGAGGTAATTAAGGCTCAGAGAATAAGTGATTTGTCTTGGTTGCAGCCACTAAATGGCAGGGTCGTTATGACATTTCCTACCTGCCCTTCTGCCTAGCCTGTGAAACACTGTACAGGAGGATTTCTGTTCAGAGAATGGCAAGAGCCCTGTAGTGGGGGAAAATGAGTTATATCTCTAAGTGTGTACTGGGGATGTGGTAAAGGGGAGAACGTAAAGGTGGTCTACATACCTTGTTGCTTTTCACTTTGCAGAACACATGATATGATTTGCCCTGTCTGCATCTCCCATTCCCCTAGACCTGGCTCAGAGTCTTTTGAAACCACGCATTCCCCTAAGCGACTGCCTTGAGCCTACAGCCCTCCTGATTTGCATCGTGAAGATGGTGCCCATAATTTAACCAACCACACTGCTCCTCTCCGAGGAATTTCACATCAAATGAAGCATTGCTTCAGTCATAATGTAACTGGAATCCAGTGATTATCTTCCTGTCAGAATCTTGAGTCACTCAGGACACACGTGTCAACAGGGTTTAAAGCTCTGTTTGTTTGCCTCCCCAGACAGATGTTGAAACAGGATCTCCCACCACCAAACTGCCCAGACGACCAAGCAACTCAGTAACCACTTGCTAAAGCTAACACTCTTTTGGCATTCAGCTTCCCACCAGATGAATTACAGCATGGTATACACTGGGTTCATTCAAGTAACTGAATGTTAGATCTGGAAGGACCTTAGCAATCATCCAGACAACTCCAATACTATAGCAGGAAGGGAATGAGATTTAACGACTGAATGCATGGGGAGTAAATCCCTTTATGTTAAACGTACATCCTTAGTTGAAGGACATTATGTGACTGGCCGTCATCAATAAAATCAAGATCAGGAAACAAGACTCACACTTCTTACATCATAGAGTTGTTGGAAGAATCAAATAGAATAATGTACATGTGTTTGTCACGATGTCCTTCAATCCAAATATGTATGTATGTAAGAGAAGTAAAGCAAATATAAACATTCATTGATTTAACTTTTTAAATTTAACTTTAAGTGAATTGTCTTGAAAAATGCATAACTAAATATTAGCAATTTTCCATTTTTTTCTTTGTGTCCAAAGGCACACAATAAATCAAGTTCAAGAAGCATGCAGCAGATTCCACAAAAAAAGGTCAGTCATTCTCTTTTCCAAATTGTGCTCACATAGAGCATAGATGCCATTTTTCTGCTCTACCCATGCCTGTGAAAGACTCTGTTAATTAATAATGATCCTCTTTCAAATGAGCATCTACATGAATTTAGAATCTTCCTCACCACAGCATTCCAGGAAGCCACCAACAGTTATTTCTTGAAGTTAAGTTTTTGGTATTGTTCAGAAACATGGAGTTAAAAGTATACTCTATAATAAATTCCTATAATAAAGTTTGTTGGATTTATCTTTTGTGGCTTAATTTGCAACCCCAAAGCAATGCCAACTAATTTTGTAGGCTGACCTGAATGTTCCTCAGGTAGGTTTACCTAGGTTCGCTGGAGCTGCTGCATTCAGCTAGAGATCTGGCTGGGCTGGAAGGACCAAAGTGGCCTCATATCCAAGGCTTGAAGCTGGTGTTTAGTATGAATTGGGGTGCCTTAGCTCTCTTCCACATGTACTCTAATTCTCTAGGAGAATGGGCTGACTTTCCCTGTTCTGGGCAGCATTCTAAGGGAGCACAGGCAGAAGCAGCAAGGACTTGTAAGGATTAGCTTCAAAAGTGACATGACTTCACTTCTGCCATATTCTATTGATAGAAGCAAGTCACTAGAATACTCAGATTCAAGAATAAATGGTGTGTGTGTATATATATATATATATATGTGTGTGTGTGTGTGTGTGTTTATATGTATATATGTGTGTGTATATGTATATATGTGTGTGTGTGTGTGTGTGTGTATTTATTTCACCTCCAGATGGACAGAGCACAAAGCCACATTGCAAAGTGGGCATGGATTGGGAGAAATGTGTGGCCACTGGATTCTTTATTAGAGTCTTCCCTCTTGCTACAAATTATTCTTATTTTTTACTTGTAAAAGTAGTCACCTCCAAAATTTTCATCCTAAATGTTTTAGTTATCTATTACATCATAACATATTACCCCAAAACTTAGCCACATAAAAACAATAAAGATTTATTATCTCACACTTCTGTTGGTCAAAAATTTGGGAGGTTATTTGGATACTTCCATCTCTCATCTCTCATGTGGTTTCAGTCAAAATGTCAGGAAGATTTGTAGTTAGTCAAAGGCTTGAATGGGACTGGAGGATCCTCTTTCAAGATGGCCCATTCACCTACCTATCATCAAGAGGCTTCAGTTCCTCACTCCATAGAACTTCCCATATGACTGCTTAAGAGTTCTCACAACATGGAAGCTGGCTTTCTCCAGAGTGAATGGCATAAGAGAGAGCAAGGAAAAAAACTGCAGTGCTATTTGTAACCTTGCCTTGAAAGACATATGTAGTTATTTTTGTAACATCTCATTCATTGCTCAGGACAACCCCATTCACTATGGGAGGGGACTACACAAGATCATCGGGGGCCATTTTGGAGGCTTGCTATCACAGCAATTGTGGTATCAAGCTTAAAGTTCAGAATTTCATGATCTGCTTCAGTGTGGATATGAATGACTCTCCTTAAGTGTGGTTGTCAGGCACCACAACTCTTGAACAGTAGGTACTCAGGAGACTTGTGAACTAAAAGGACAATATTTCTCCACCAGACATACTCAGCAAACAACCCTGAGATGGGGAATAAATGATCTATGATAAACAATCTCATTTATAATGGGATAATGGTAGATACATAGAAGCCAACTAATCAATAGCAATTTTGAAATTCAGATGTCACATGTTATCAAGTTCCTTACCCTGGGAGGTGGGAAACATTCCTTGATTAGGGAAAGATTCTTCTCCCTGGGAGTTGTTTCATTGTTCTTCTCAGCTATCTACTCTAAATTCTGAACTCTTGGTCTAGCTTTCAAAAAGGCACTTGTTTTTACAAGAGAAATGGTTTGTACTTGTATCTCAATAGCTTTCTCTGAGACTTTGAGCTTCTTGTGTCCCACAAACCTCTTTTCATTTTAACTATCACCATCTCTCTCTGTTAAAGTTAACAAAGTTCAAGCTATTCATGCTATTGGCAATATAATTCTCTTAAAATCATTGTGAGTTTCCCATTAATCTAAAGAGCATTCACTCTATGTACACAAAAGTCAAATCCATAATTCTTTTTAAGATGTACCTTTTCATACTTTAAAAAAGTTAGGCTTATTTGGGATAATGCCATTGAGATTATTAGAAGCCTCCTCCCTCCCCATTTTAACTGAGAGAACTAACTGGGCACCTTAAATCTTATGAGATCTTAACAAAAGGTATTACAGCCATACTCTTGATTTGATCTTTGCCCTGAAGCCGTTTATTATTTAAGAAATATTTTTTCAGCTGCAAAGACAGAAAATATAGAGTAGTTTTATTTCCAAACCAAGCAAAGTCCTTGTTCTTTTATATTTTCTCCAAATTTTGCTTGCAAATGCTATAGTTCTCTCATTAGCTCATCTTTATCTCCATACCTTTGCTATGCAGTCAAAAACACTATTTGGTATTTTTATTCTTCTGCCTTAATATCTCCTTAGCCAGATCCGACAAGTTCATTAGGTATATTTCTATCTTCCAAGTTACTATGGTTCTGCCACCATAGTGGCAGATTGCCCCTTCTCTCTTTGTCTTTAACAACCATTTCCTCTCTGTTTCTCTAACTCCTCTTCCCTCTTCTCTTTCCAGCCTCTATCCACCACCTAGTTCTGAAGCAAATGCCACAGTTGAGGTTTTTGCTCTCTGGCAGCATCGTATTTCTAGCTACCCATTTGTTTCAGTCTTCTATTGCCGTGTAACAAATCACCCAAGGCTTAATAGCTTAAAGCAACAGTGATTTATAATTTCTCTCTCACACTCCTGTTTTGGCTGAGTGGTTCTTCTGGTGATTTTTGGAGTTTACTTTTTTGCTTGTTTTCAATGTTCACATTTTTGATTGTCACACCTGGATGGGTGTTACTTACATCTAGTAGTTAGAGACCAGGGATTTTGGAAAACATGTACAGAGGACAACCCCCACCCCACGCCCCGCCCTACCCTGCCCTGACCAATAATCAATTATCTAGCCCACAATGTCTCTAGCACCGAGGTTGAAACCCTGTGGTAAGTATTTTTATATGCATTATCCTTTTTAACCTTTGCGATAGCCCTGTTAAGTAGGTATGATCCTCATTATTTACAGAAGAGGAAAGTGAGGTTCAGAGGAGTTAAGTAACTTTGAACAAGATCACACAATTAGTAAAGGGCAGAGTTAAGGCTTAAACGCATATATGCCTTAGCTCTTAACCACTATACTATATGTTGTGCATTTTTCCTGGATTGTTGGTCTTCAGAAATGATCACATTTTCTAAATATTAAAACCACATCATTTCTTTGGCTTTTTCCTTAATATCTCAGCTGCTTTTCCTAGAAACAGAGCCTAAGGCAGGGATTAAGTTCTAATGCTTGATTTAGGAAGTACGATACTATGGTGGTGAAAGTGCACAAAAAGGGAAGTGAGGCAGCGAAAGATGCAAAACAATGCGAGGTGATGCATTCCAGCAAGGCATCTTTATGAGGCAAGTATGTGAGTTGTCTCCAATGGGCTGTTCAGGGGAGAATGTGCTCCTTGGTTCAATCTACTGAAGGGAGGATGGGAAAGGAAATTTATTTGCCAGATCCTTCACATTTCCTGAGTTCCATTGCTCTAAGTTTGCCTTCCAGGGATTTAATTCCTCCACACTCCCAGGTTGCATTACTCAGCCCCTGCAGCAGCTGCTCAGGAAGCCAGATCTCATGCCTTCAGCTTGGTCTTCATCTGAGTCCAGGAGTGCTGTGAGACATAAATGCTTTCCAGCATGTTCTTGGTCGGCCTCAGGTAGTTTAACTGGATCAGCCCAGTCAGACAGCTGCAGAGCTGGAGTGGAGCAGGTAATCAGAGGTTTAACAGGCAGGTAAAGCCAAGAGAATCTGAGGTTGGACATAAGATGTGTCTGATATACTCTTCAACATGCTCCCCCCACCACTGAAGGAAACATTTTTGGCTTGGATGAGTTAATGTATCAGTTGGGATTCATTAAGCTTAAGAAGCAGACAGCCCAAGTAGAACTGGCTAAAATACAAGGAAAAAAGAAAAGTTATTGGCTCACATACCTAAAAAAACTGGAGGTCAGCAAGTTTCTGTGGCTCCAGGTCCACAGCCCCAAAGCTCTCTTGACTCAGCCTTCCTCCGTGAGCCAACTTTATATTCAGGCTAGTAGTGAAATGATTGCAGTAACTCTAGGTCTCTCGTCCACATATGGCCACAAGCAAATAGCCAGAGGAAGAAATAAACTGTCTCCCCATTCAGTTCTCTCTTATAAATGAAAAATGTTTTCTAAAGGGGCCCTCAACAAACACTGTCTTGCAGTTCTCAGTGCCCAAGTTGGATGATGAGTTTATTTCTCAACAATCTCCCTGACAGGGGACTTATGCACACTGACTGGCTGAGGCATGGGTTCCTGAACTAATCACTGTCAAGAAGAGGGGATTACCGCAATGGCTTAAACCAAGGAGGGCCCGCTTTCAGCATTGGGATGTCCTCAGACTGCATGGCTACTGCAAAAAGGAGATGAAGTGAAGAGGTACTAGATTGCAGAGAGAAAACAACAATGTCCACAAGAGACAGCCTTCTAAATTTCCTAAAGAAACAAAGACCAAACGGCCATCTACTTTTCTTGCTGGACAATTGTCATGAGGCCCTGACTAACTCCAGACAAGGTATGTTTCAAACAAACTGTACAATTATCCATGGTCCATGCTCTTCCATCCACCTGGGCCATTTCTCCCCCATTCCTGCCTTTGATGGCTCATCTCAGCCTCAAGCTAATCTCAAGAGCCTTCCCTGATGTTTCACGGCCAAAAAACATAGGCCCCAGGAAATGAAGGCTTTAGACTTAGTAGGAATCTTAGAAATCTAGATCACACTGTATGCCACGGGGTCCCAGAGGCTTTGCAGATGGGGCCTTAGGGGCTGAAAAGAAGAGCTAAACAGCTGGGGTTCTGGACACTCTGCACTCATCCAACCAGAGCATTGATTTGATTTATTTGATTTGATTTGAATAATCAAATCAAATTTGACTTGGTTTATTTTACATAGTTACATCATTTGTTTCAAGATTAATTTTCCTTTGTAGAAAAATTTTCTTGAGGGAGGAAGAAAGGTCACAAATGAAACCCACTTATGATAAAAATGAGAAAACTGAAGCCCAGAGAGGGGCTGGGGGCATGCATTAAAGGTCATGATGCTGAACTGACCCTCTTCCTCAGGAAAACCGGGCCATATTTGAAAAGCTCCATCCTGTGCTCCTGAGTCCTCTCTTCTCTAGAATCAATGGCCTGAGCCTTTGCAAGTCCCACTCACAGAAAGATATTTCAAGTCACCTCACCAATCCTTTGCTCAATTTCTTGTTAAAACCACACTTAGTGCACAGGGCCAAGAAATGAATATGATATATCTGAGCAGCAGAGAGAAGAGCAGGACTACCTCATCCCCCACCAGAATGCTGCACTCCTGGTAGTGCAGCCAGGGATCACATTAGTTTGTTGGCAGGCACAAAACACCATTGCCTCATTCTGTCCATTAAAACTCTGAAGACCTTTCTCATAAGCTGCTGCAGAGACTTTTCGCCCCATCCAGTTCTCTTCCACTTGTTTACTTAGACCCAACTGTAGGACTTAATATTTATTTCATTTATTCTAAGACCGCACAATTCCAAGGGGCCAACTTTGTGTATTTCTGGGCATTCTATGAGTAGATTAACAATTTGAGGGCAGGAGTAGCAAACACAACAACCTGCTGGAACTAGCCTGGTATGGAGGAGGTAATGCAAATAAACGAGGGTGGCCAGGGACAGTCCAAATCGTTGAGGTGGGAGCTGTGGTGAACTGAGGAACTCGGCCCCATCTAAAAGGATGTATTCTAGTCAGCTTTTACCATGCCAAAATCAAGCCCAGTGTTGCTTGGTCTTCTTATTTTCCAAGAGAAGCCAAAAATGTGGATGTTTACTGAAAATAGTCTTTTAAATGTTGACCACTAATTTGCAAAGTTCTAATAAACTCTATAGACCAAACAAAACACATCTGCTAGCTGGGTTCAGCCCATGCACTGCAAGTTTGCAGCCTGTGCCCTGTGCAGAAGAGGGCGTTGGGCAGTTCTGGCTATTAAGACCAAAAATATGAAGTGATTTCTATGATCTTGGATTTACTGGCATAACATTTATTTTAATGTTCCCCTGTTAATCATAGGCTTGAACATTTTAAAGCTGGAAAGAATCTCAGGGATTATATGGTTTAGTTCTATTGTTTTATGAAAGGAGAATCTCTGATCCAAAGAGAAGTGACTTAGGCTTTAATTAAATATGTTCCAGTGAAATGAATTTAAAAAATCAGATTGTTAGAAATGGAAGGAGCTGTCCTGGTCCAGGGTTTCTCAGTGTTGGCATTATTAATGTTTTGGATCAGATAATTGTTTGTTGGGAGGGGGTAGTCTTGTGCATTGCAGGATGTTTAGCAGCATCCCTGACCTATACCTGCTAGATGCCAATGGCTTTCCCCCACCCCAGTCAGTCATGTGGGGCAAAATGGAGGCAAAAATGCATTCAGATATTACCTAATGTCCCTGGGGGACAAAATCACCAGTGCCCTTGAAAACCACTGTCATTCTTTAACTCCTTTGTCTTACAGAGAAAAAAAATAAGCTCAGAAAATTAAAGAGTTTGCCAAAGTCATATGAGGGGTTATTCGCACAGCTGGTACCAAGACTCAAGTATCATAATTCTCATTGGAGTGCTCTCTGAACCAGAGCATGCAGATCTGAACCACAATTTTGTCAATGTAAGAGCCACGAGAAGCTGCATATTTTAAATTAAGAGGCAACATAGCATAACGGTGAGGAGCACAGCTTCTGAGACTTAATAGACCTGGGCTTCATTCTTAGCCCTTCTACTTACTATCTTCGTAACATTGATCAAGTTAACCTTCCTGTTTGTTCCCCATTTGAAAAATGAGTAGTTCGAAAAAATAAAGCTTATTTTTTAAAAAAACAGGTGGTAAAATGCATATAGTGCTTGCTACCTAATCAAGATTTAGTAAACAGAAGTTACTATCATCATTGTTACTGTTATTATTAACTGGGCCTGGGGTTGACAGATGACACTCCCCCAACCAAACTAGGCCTGCTTGTTTTTATACAATCTGTGGGATAAGAATGTTTTCTGGATTTTTAAAGTGCAAAGAAAACAATTCTGTTTTGAGATTTATGAAAATCGTGTGAACTCAGTGTCCATAAATAAAGTTTTATTGGAATGGAGCCATGCTTCTTCATTTACATATAGCCCATGGCTGCTTTCACACTACAACGACAGAGTTGAGTAGTTACAACATAGATTATATGGCTGGCAAAGTCTGAAATATTTACTGGCCCTTCACAGAAAAAGATGGCCGATTTCTTAACTAGACCTTTTATCCTCCAAAAGAAAACAGGCAACCATAATTTGCACATAGCCCACTGGTGTGCAATTCTAGCACCTCTAACTATTTGTATTTAATTCTATTTATTGGAGACATTTCTCAGAATCTATGCACACCTTGCATTTTCAGAAATAGTCATCCAGAGGACATGAAGGACCTTTACTTTTTATAGATGTCCTCTCTTGAATAAATCTTATTGTAGACTGGTACTTGGAGGTGTTTTTAAAATCTGGAATATTTATCAAAAAGAAAGGAAATAGTTTGCTCAGTGTTAAGCTAACCACATATTTTAAGTGTTGCACGATTTGGACAGGACAATAAAGAGGGATATCCGGCAATCCGGGTAAAAGGAAAAATAGATAAGAACTATCTGCCAAGACTAAAATTTAAGAGATGTTGTCATATCACCTTTTTTTTCCTTAGTAATACTTTGAGCATCTTGGTTATGATTTAATCTGACTATAGGCCAAGAGTTTAAAAGCCAGGATACCTGTTTACAGCCCTAACCTTACACCCAACTAGGTTTATGCTGGAGGCTTCCAGAATTCTTTCCAACTCAATACAATACACATTTGATTGTCTAATATGAGCAAGACACTGTACTGCCCATCAGAGTACAAAGATAAATCTGACATGGTCTTTACCCTAAAAAGTTTTACTGAGGGTCTGGTTAAGTCACTGAACTTCTTTGAGGGTCTGTTTTCTTGTATATAAGAGTATTGAACTAAATATTTCATACACTCAAGAAATTTATTGAGCTTCTTTGTCTTGTCATGTCCTCTAGTAGATAACAAGGAATGATGATGTGACTGTATCACTATAATAATTGAACTAGAAGGTATGCACAGTTGCTGCCGTGTGAAGTAGTTCACAGGTAGTTATAATGCAATATAATAAATGCAAAGTGGGCGCATGAAGCATGTGAAAGGAACCCACAAATTTTTCCTGAATGAAGAAAGACAGCCTTCCCAGGACAAACAACATTAGAATAAGTCTTAAATGACGAGTTCATTGATGACATGGTATGTTGGGAGCTCACATCACTAAGAAGGGACAAAGAGAGGCAAAAACAAATTCAGAAGCTGGGGAAGAGGACTGAGGCCAATAGAGTCAGCCTCTCCATCATTAGAGCTGGCAATTCAAAACCAAGTCCAAGCAAGATGGGCAAGATTCAGTCTAATCTAGTCCAAGACCAGAGAGAACATGATACAAAGAAATGAGGCAAAGGATGTCATGCAGGTTTCAGGGTATTTGCTATTCTTGGTGCCACGTGTAAACTTAAAAAAATCATTCTAAAGAAGATGATAGGTGTCAGGCACAAGGTTCCCCAGAGAAAGGTGGTAGTAAGTACCAGGATGGAGTCAGGCCAACAGGTCAGTACTCAGTTTTTAGGATTTCACCCTAGACCAGTAGGACAGAAATAAACACCCAGGTTAAGAATCGAGAGAAAGCAACACTATGCCCATGGCTGTATGGAATAAGGGATGCACAAGTAAAGATATGCATAATTCCCAGACTTCGTGCGCATGTAATGGGGGAGCCTCACGGGGCTTGTCAGTCCTGGGGTATCATGATCTTAATAGTATGGACACCACAGCAGGAAGCTCAGGCATCGAATGGGTAGGCAGGATTGGTTGTGAAGATAGAGAAGGATGAGTGGGCTTTGTAAATAGAAACACAACATATACAAAAGCCAAAGATGCACTTCTAACTCTCAAATGATCCAAAGTCTCTCTTTCTTCCCCTCTAAGTTACCATCTGCAAATACATCTGAAACACCAGTGAGAGGGGCCTTATCATGACTCCCAATATAGTGAGTCCTAAGTAATTTGGCAAGAGGTGTAGGATTCATACATATTGTTTAATGCTGTTCTGATTAACTTTAATTAAATTCCATACTTTCAATCCCATTGCACAAGGTACAGGATACAGCCAGACCTGCCTTCCTCAGGAAGGATCCCTCGACATTCAGACGCCTGAGGGCTCTCCAACAATTTTGGATGCCTCTGCCTGACTTGATGACCACATCTTTCCCCTGCTTCCCATTACAATGTCACTTCACTTACTTCTCCATTGCCAAGCGTCCCCTGTGAAGGCCTGTCCTACCGTTGTCAATTCAGAGTGCACCTGGGTAGTTATTGACCCCTTGCCCCTATCCCATCATTTCTCAGGGGACCTGAGTTTCACTAAGTTACACAGTGTGCTGTGCCAAAGCTTTCCTTTCTACTCACTCCCACACCAGCCTCCAATCCATCCCTAGGCCACGGTGCACTTGGGGGAAATTCAATCCATATGTTTCCTTTTCTTCCTACAGAACTCATCCAGCCATTGTTTAAAGAGGGAGGCAACAGCCAAAAAGAGCCACGTGAGGCCTCTGTTGGCCTTCCAATTCTTCATTAGAGAGCAAGGAAAGAAGGGCTTTGCCAAGAGCGAACCTGAAACATTCCTTTGGATTTGATTCATAGCCTGCAAGTCACGTTTTCACACAAAAAAATGTCCCTAGGACCAAGGATGCAAGCACCTTTCTAGGGGTCTCTTGGATGTGAGAGATAGCAACAGTCACTACCACCACTGCTCTGGCTCTGGGACATGTGTGAGGGAAATCAGTGTGCAGAAGGCTGTTTTACATCATTGCCTTCCAAAGCTGACATACACCCTCTTTGAGAGTATAAACTCTCTCTAAGTATAAGCACACCCTATCACAGAATCAATGACTTTAGAGTTCAAAGGCTCTTGAGATATCTATCAGATGTCTCAATCACCTAATTTTAAAATAAGAAAACTTAGGCTCAGAGAGAGCAAGAGCCTTGTCTGAAGTTAAATAGCTTATTAGTGTTTCATGAAGAAACCAGAACTCCTGATTCCAAGTCCGGAGCTTTGGATTCAGGCATCATTCTCTGACCTCACACAGATCCAAATGCCCCAAATAGATAAGATAGATTTCCATGTTCTAACCTTCCTGACTTATTCTAGATCAATCTTTTTTAAAGGTTGTCTTTATTTGCCTTATATATTTTTTCTTATTTGTTTATTTGTTGTTTTTTTTTAGGGAGGTAGTAAGAATTCTTTGAACCCATAAGATACAGACTTCAAGGTTGTAGTAGAAACTCAATCTCTAAGTTTTCTAACAGATCTCTATGTGGGCTATCCTTAAATAATTTTGAAGACAGGGAGCTCGCTGCTCTGTGTGTTGGCCCATTTCATCTTTGGGAAGCTGTAGTTACTGAAAAGCTCTTTCTCACATTAAGCAGAAGTTTGTCTACTATTTTGCCCATGTGCGTATGTGCTTACTGGGTATCCCAGAGCTGCTTTCAGCAGGAGTCAAATAGGGATATTCCACCATTCCTACAGAGTAAGCACTGCTCCTGGCCAGTATAACAGGGCTTTTGTCACTGTCACCTCTGGGGCTTCACCCCTTGCCCATAATCCCATCAGGGGGGGGTCTTTTTTTCTTTTTTTTGAATCGATATATAATTGACATATAACATTATATTAGATTCATGTGTAAAACATAATGATTCGCTATGTGTATATATTGTGAAATGATCACCACAATATCATTAACATCTATCACTGCAGATAATTACAACTTTTTTCTTATGATGAAGTTTAAGGTTTACTCTCTTAGCAACTTTCAGATATACACTATAGTATTATTACCCATAGTGACCATGCTCTGCATTACATCCCTATGACTTACTAATTTTATAACTCCGAGTTTGTACATTTTGACCATGTTCACCCATTTCACCCACCTCTGGTAACTAGTAACCTGTTCTCTACATCTATGAGCTCAGTATTTTTGTTTGTTTGCCTATTTATTGGGGATTTTTTTTTAGACTCCACATCTTGAGATCATATAATATTTTTCTTTCTCCAACTTAGTATAATTCCCTCAAGGTCCATCCATGTTGCAGCTAATGGCAAAATTTCTTCACTTTTAATGGGTGAATAATATTCCCTTATATCTACTTAAAAAATTATTATATTGATTATTCATTATATATATATGTGAATATATATGTGCCACATCTCCTTTAGCCCTTCATCTATCTATAGGTACTTTGGTTGTTTCCATGTCTCAGCTATTATGAATAATGCTATAATGAACATGGGGTACAGGTAATTTTTCAAGTTAGTCTTTTCATTTTTTTCCAGTAAATATCCAGAGATGAAATTAATGGATCATGTGGTAGTTCTATTTTTAGTATTTTAAATTAATTATTTAAATAAATACTGTGGTAGTTGAAGATCCATTATTTTGTTTACTAAAATGCAACTGGGAAGGGGTAGGTCAAGGAACATGTATAGAGAACCCATGGGGAAGGCCAAAGGGCTGGGTGTTGACTGTGGCGGTGGGGGTTGGGGCAGAGGAGAGCAGTGGGGAAAAATGTGGGACAACTGTAATTGAACAACAATAAAAAATAAAATAAAATAAAATGCAACTGGGAAATATGAAACAGAATAAATACATCATGCTGGGATCTTAGAAAACACTAACAAGAATTATAGCAAAAAATTTAATTTATGATATCAACATAATAATTTATTAAATAAAATATTAAAAACTCAGGTCCTTATGGGCGTTCTGTAAAATCTATTTAAGGCACAGTTATTTAGCATCTTCTTATGTTTTAAGTGCTCTTCTAGGGTGCTAGAGATCTTACAAAAACTACCAAGATGCATCACTCCTCCCTTGGTGGAAGTCCTTTCTGGTGACTCCTTATAGCTTTAAGCCTCCGTGGCACTAAGAAAGAATCTCAGACAGCAAGGGAGGCCATTGCTGAGAGAGGCAGTTAACAAGGATAAGAAAATGAGGCCGATGAAAGCAGGAGAGTGGAGATAGGTTGGAGGTTTAGAAAGTAAGTAGGAGATGGAACTAAGGGGAAAGGCAGAAACTGCATCCCACAGACTCCTGCAGATAACATGGGTTACGGAGCGTGGTGTAATGGAAAGAACATGGACTTCGGAATCAAGCAACGAAGATCCAAATTCCAAACTCCATGCCACTAGTTAGAGAAGTTGTTTAACCTTCAGCCATTAGTCATTCCAAACCCCATCTCCTCACCTATAGAATGAGGATAATCACACATGCTTCCAAGGATAAAATGAGATCACGACAAATTTTTTTTATTTTTATTTTTCAATTACAGTTGACATTCACTATTATTTTCAGATGTACAGCATAGTGGTTAGACATTTATATAATTTACAAAGTGATCTCCCTGATAAGTCTAATACCCACCTGGCACAATACATAGTTATTACAATATTATTGACTCTATTCCTTATGCTGTGCATTACGTCCCATGACTATTTAATAACTGCCTATTTGTACTCCTTAATCACACAACAAATTTAAACTGTCTGACACACAATGACCAACAAACATAAACTTTCCATTCCCTACATATAAGATGAAGCCTCAAAAGCAGATCATTGTTCTGAAATCTACCAGTCTGTTCTGACACCTGATGGCCCTTTTCCTCTTGATAATGGAGTCATGGAGATTGGAACCTCAAAATAATCAAATCCCGTGGGCTCAAGCTCCAGTATGACTGTTAAGAAAGGATATATCCCATCCCCTCTCAACAAGTGAGCCTGGTTTTATTCTTCCTACACACACCTTGCCTTGGGCAACAGTGAAACAAACCCAGATATCAAGATGTTCATGGGGTAGGATGGGGGACACCCGTCTCCTGGTGTGCTAGTTTGTTTGCACAGCTGCAGTCAATTAGGTGAAACTGTAATTGTTTTATACTTTTGCTTAATGCTTAAGCCTGGAGAAAGAAGAATGGATTTTTGGTTTTCCTTTTTCATCTTTCAGTATTTTTGTTTTGTTTTTATTTCTCATCATAATATTTAGATAGTATTCGTGTAAGGGAAGGCAATCATAATGAAATGGATAATCAAACAGAGCGCTCTAAGGCACATTTACAAAAGCCTTCACCTCAGAAATGCTTCATTTACCCAGAGAGCAGGCAGCAAAGAGCATGGGAAAGCCTGTTTCTATGGACAGGGAAGTGATTCATGCCAATCAGCTAGAGAGTCCTGTTTCAAAACGCTCCATATGTGAGATGTAGCATAATAAATCACATCAACAAGCAAACAGGAGGTAGCATATGCCTTCCAGGTGCGAACCCAAGCTAAGGACTAAAGGTACCAAAATGAATAAGAGATGAGCCTCAGGCCAGGATTAGGGTGAGCTGAGTGAGAGAGACACTTGCCTTGGAGTATAATTTAAGGGCATGCCGAAAACACACGGCTATCAAGATAAAAAACATTGCAAGGCAATATTTGAAAAAAAATCAAAATTAATGCAACAAAAGCTCTTGGTGCATAAAATATCAAAACTTTGGTATAATTTTACTTTTGATTATTAGTTAAATATGCATTTAGACTTTAGGAAAGGCTCTCTGCATTTGCCTTGGCTGGTGTGGCTCAGCGGATTGAGCACTGGCCTGTGAACCAGAGTCACTGGTTCAATTCCCAGTCAGGGCACATGCTTAGGTTGTGGGCCAAGAGGCAACACATTGATGCTTCTCTCACATATTGATGTTTCCCTACCTCTCTTTTTTTCTCCCTTCCACTCTTTCTAAAAGTAAATAAATAAAATCTTTTAAAAAAAGAAAGAAAGCTGTATTGGAGTAAAAAACAAAAATGTTTACCTTACAAATCACAAAACCAAGCTCAGCATTGACTCTAGAAAACAAAAGATGAAGGAAATAACAAGAAAAAATCATGCAGAAAGCAAAAATTATATGGGACAAAACAATTATGAAAATAACCATCAATGTTTTAAATCCCCTCTTTAAAGAATGAGACTATTAACTTCTAAAATAAAATCCCTTAATTTCAAATTTGAAAATAAGAGAATAAAAAATATTCACTTTCTTTGATCCAAAAATCATACTTTAGGGACTCCATCATAAATACAACTGAAATATGGAAAAAGCATCTTTTATAACAACAACAACAACAAAAAGATCAACAAAATTATTATCCAGTCATTAAAAATAATGGTAATGAAGACCAAGCAATGTGTAAAAAATGATTGAAACACTTACTGAAGTGAAAAATATAGAAAGCATAAATACATTATATCACAGTAACAACTACAGGAAAATTGCATAGAAAACAAACAAATAAATAAAAAATAAGGTAAACACACTAAAATTATAATAGTGGTTTTATTTTGATAGTAGAAACCTGAGTTTATTTCCCTTCCTTCCTTCCTTCCTTCCTTCCTTCCTTCCTTCCTTCCTTCCTTCCATCCTTCCTTCCTTCCTTCCCTCTGTCCTTCCTTCCTCCCTCTTCCCCCCCCACTCTTCCTTTTTTTCTTTGTTTCTTCCTGTTTTTAGGAATGCATCATTTGGGGTCAAGGCAGGAAACAGGTGGCATACTCAAGGAACTAATCGAGAAGTATTTAATTACGGCACTGTTCTGAGAAGTGTGAGCAGGGTTAAGCGAGGCACAAGACATGATCAAATGCCTGCTGTCTGGCTATAGCTGGGAGCTGCTGCTACTCTGCGGTCAGAAGAAAATAGAGCAGTTTTTCTGGAACCAGGAGGGAACTGTGGCTATAGGAGAACATTTTCCCGTAGAAAGGACAGCCACTACAAAACCATATGGGATGGGGGAATAAATATTTCAATCCTTCTTTCCTCCCTCCTTCTAGTCTCCTGCTAGTACCTTCCACTGGCTGAGCCCAGAGAAGTGTTCAGGATAAGGGAACTGAGGTGATGCAGTCCGTAGAGGTCAGCCTCGTGGGACATAGAGCAGGTAGGAGAAGGGTGAAAAGTGGATCTGAAGCGACAAAGAGAATATGCCCCACAAAAACACTGCATCATTTTATTTCTAAAATGGAAAATGCCTAAATTAAGAAATTGATTGCATTTGAAACTCACTTTTCTCGCCCACAAAATTCAGATAAAAATAATTCCTGTCTCATAAGGTTATTGGGTAATCTTGAAAATCAGCAATGACTGTTAACTTGTCTTGACAATATCATTATGTCATTATTACACATGTATACTCATATGTTTATGGTGATGGTGGTGGTAGAGCTGGTGGTAGTAGTAGTGGCCATGGCAGTGGCAATAATGATAGGGGTGATGGTGACAATGTGCACAATGGTGACAGCTGTGGGGATGGAGATAGTGGTGGTAACGGTGGTGTGGTGGTGGTGGCAGCACACATGATGATGATGGTGGTGGTTGTGTCACTGGCATGGTAGCCTCTTATGTGAACTGTGAGTCTCATATGTTATCAAGTGCTCATATAACCATTCACAAGTAGTGGCATTAAACACATCTTCTGTGCAACCAGGGATAATTTAATGAATCCTTTAGGGTCCATCTCTATGACACTTCTTTATTCCCTAGAAAAATTTAACTCAAACTAGAGTATATTCACTGAGTAGCTCCCATGTGGGTTTTCAGAAAGGAATGAAAGTTTCTTCCTTTACATTCTTTATAGCCTGGGGGCGAGGACAGGAGGCAAACAGACAATATTGTAAACACAGCATCCTTGGCAGTGGGTGCCTTCTTCCTGAGGCCTAGCAGAGTGCCTAGTACATAGTGACCTTGAAAAATATTTCTTTATTCCATTTATTATGGCAGTCCAAATCATCCTGACTGCATAGAGAGAATGATATTGAGCACTTAACTGTTATAACAACTTCCCATGTTCTAAATCAATAAATCTTCCCAACAGCCTTATGAAATACATACTAACATTATTCCCATTTTACAGATATGGCAATTGAGGCACAGATTAAGCAAATAGTTCTGGGCTGAACAGCTAGCAAGTGAATCACTTGGGTTTCAACTCAGAAATCCCAGTGCTACAGCAGGGACTCTTACTCTCATGTCCTTAGAGTAGACTTCACGTAAAGGAGGTAGAATTAGAACTGAGTCTAGGAGAATGGGTCAAGACAAGAAAACCCTAGGGAAGGTCACTCAAGACGAAGGGTATAGCAGTCAGCAGAGGCCCGGAGGGAAGCCACGGAAGTAGTTTGGATGATGTTCTCAGAGATCGCCTTCGGGAAGGTGATCTGGAACTCGAGTCATGGGTGGATTGTGTGGACTCATGCTTGTAACAATGAAATAAACAGAAAACAAGTTGTAATAAATCATCCCAGATTCTTCAGGACAAACTACAGATGGTTTTTTTTGGTTTTTGGGTTTTGGGTTTTTTGTCTTTAGAGGGAACTCTCTTCTGGGTTACTTGTAAAGTGAGCAAATAATGGTGGGGACAGAGAAGACGCATCTTTCTAAACTCGATGCTATTTCTGCCATAAGCCTAAGCAGCACAGCAACGCCCGGGGCAAGACGCAGGAACAAGCTCAGCGATGGCTCTGTCCTACCCATGGACGACGGGGTTCACTGCGGGCCACGGAGCCTGCAACAGGGAGCAAGAAAGGTCCAAGACAAGAGCAACGTGTCAAGCACAGGAAGAAGCTGGCTGGGAAACCAGACCATGGCTAGGTTTCACAGGAGAGCATGGCTGGACTCCAGCGTGGGGCAACCTGGGGGAACTTCTCCCCGGTTCCTGTTTCCCAGCTGTGTTTTATTGGCTCAGCCCCCCTGCTCCAACTCCGCCCTCTCCTCCAGCACCTAAAGGCACAGCGGCACCTCTGATTGTTTCTGCTGGATAATGCGAACATTCGCTCTACTCAGGACAGGACGGGGAATGAGCTACAGAAAAATAATTTTAAACTTTCCACAAAATAAAAAGTATAATGTCAGGGGGGTCAGAAATACCGAAGAAAGTGTGCATGAAAGTGTGTGCGTGTGTATGTGTGTGTGTGTACACACACGGGGACATGCCTAAGAAGAAAACACTGTGTGTGTGTGTGTGTGTTTTCATTTGGCTAGGATCCTTTCAAATAAAAATCTTGTTAGGGAAATATTGTGAGTGAGAATTTCTTTTCTGGCAGTGAGTTGGCTGTGTTCGGGCTTCCCTCTCCAAAGAGCAGGGAGCTGCAAACCAAGGACAGGATGTGAAGTGTGGTTACCTGCAGAAGCCTTGCTGCCAGCCTGGACCAAGCACGTGCTTTGACTTCCTCTCCGCTTTCTCTGACTTTTTCACCCATCTTCTTTGACAGGCAGTCCAGGCGCCCTGCTTCAGTTCACCCAAGTCACTGTATTTCTTGCCTTCCTCAGTGTCCTCATTATGAAGTGGGGCTAAAATGGCTTGCTGAACAGCCCTAACCAAAGTGAAGAGACCCATTCTCACTTGTTGGTTGGGAGGCAGGTGAGTGCTGAGATGAACCACTTACAAGTGCATGACAGAAGGTGGGACATTTTTAGATGGGTGTTTCTCATAAAGGAGGCAATTAGCACCTCCCAAATGCTGTCAGGTAAGGGGAAGAAGGAATCAAAGAAAATTTACAACAATAGAAATTTTTAAAAAAACATTTTGAGTTACTTTTACTAGGGAGAAACACACTAAACAAAAATAAGGGACCCATTCCACAGTAGTGGCGTGATAGTCACATTTAAAGAAGGTATCAATACTTTTTATCATCCATTCATTTATTTAACTTTTAAAAATAAATATGTATTAAATGATCACTGCACTCTCAGGCACTATCTTAGTACCAATAGTTAAAAAAAAATATATTGGTTCATCTGTTCCCCAACAAGTCTTGCATTACAGTAGAGGAGGCACACAGAGGGCAAATACTGGGCTGGCCAAAAAGTTTGTTTAGTTTTTTCCATAAATGGCTCTAGTAGGGCTTAGCTATCTTTAACTTCATTTGAAACAACTTTGTTACATTGTTTTGTGACAGCTCTTATATCAGTGGGCACTTAAAAAAACTTACCAAAATGGGTGAATTTTTGTGCAGCCATTTTAATATTGAAGATGGAAGAAAACGTATGACATTTCTGGCATAGTTTGCTTTATCATTTCAAGAAAGGTTAAAATGTGACTGAAATGCAAAAAAAAATTTGTGCAGTATATGGAGAAGGTACTGTGACTGATTGAACATGTCAGAAGTGGTTTGCGAAGTCTCTTGGTACTATTGACGTTTTGTCCATATAATTCTTTGCTGTGGGGTTGTCTATGCATTGGATGATGTTTAGCAGCACCCGGCCTCCATGCACTACCAACCAATAATGAGTGATAGCTGACATACTCAAACTATCCAAATCAATAAAGTTATTGGTGAAAATGAAAAATGTGTCATATTTTATGGAAAACACCAAATGGACTTTGCATACATATATCCATACAAGTTTAGATCAATGCTACAAAGAGAAAGAATAGAAATCTCTGAAGAAGATCCCAGGGGCTCTATAAAGACTACCCTGTGAAAGTGGCATTTGTGCTAAGATCTGAAAATTGAACAGGAGCTAGCGTGGCAAAGAGTGACCGGAAGAGCATTGTAGGCAGAGGGAACAACATGAGGTAGAAAAGTGCTTGGCAAGGAAGACAAGCTGTTTGGAGAGCATTGAGCAAGAGTACAAAATGGGGCCAAAGAGGTGGGGAGGAGCCAGGTCACACAGGGTCCTGCATGTGACACTGAGGTCTCTGGGTTTTATTTTAGCTGCAGTGGAAGTCGACTGCACAGGTTTTAGCAGGGGAGCATAATCCATGAGAGTAAGAACAATGAAACTAGTTAGGAGGCTGTCACCAAAGCCTGAAGAAGCATGGGGTTGATGAGACCTAAAGTGACAGCAGTTCAGGTAAGAGGAATTCCAAGGCTCTAAGGTATTTAGGGATAAAATGGGTAAGTTGGTGACTCATTGGCTATGGAATGAAAAGGTAGACAAGGTGGCCAAAAAAGCTCCTAGAGTTCCAGGCTGAACGACTAGATCGGTAGAAGTTCCATTTCTGTGATGGGGAAGTTGCCGGGTGGAGCTCACAGGCTCACATACACAAAGAGCTTTACTAGCAATGCAATTGCTTAAGTGCCAGGCTGGAGGAATGCACAGTCTTAAAGGAGCAGGAAGGAAGGGGCCTAAATATCTGGTTGGAATTAGAGGAAAGGAATCACAGAGGGGTGTCATTGCAGTTGGCTCCAGAAAGATTAGGAGTGTTTAACAGACTGACCTAGAAGAAAGGCCTTCTAGGAAGAGAAACATAATTTTTAAAAATATGAATAATAATGCCAATCCTACAAAGCATTTGAGAAGCTTAAAGAAAGTAATTCACATAGAAATACTTAAAACCTTGTCTTGTGATTTTTGATTGTGTTTATACCACTGTTGCCAACCCATCCAACAGTCAGTGTTGTACGTGAACATCTCATTCTTCACCAACCCCAACCCCCACACAAAAAAAGAAAACTCAAATTGACTTCTCTGTCTTTTCCTAATATGTCTGAGATCAACACCTGTCAACGTGCATGGCTAGTTACTGAAAGATGAAAAATGGAAATTAATATGTAAAGCTAGCTATTTTTATGCCTTTCTTTTTAAATTATATTCTTTTAAGTTTTAACATAAAGTTTAGCTTTAAATTTTTCATTCTCTCCATTTGTCTCTTCCTTCCTCAGCAGCTAGCACAGGACCTAGCACAAAGAGGTGCTTAACAAAAGTGAACACAACAATACGATTCAGGAGAGCATATTTCATGGAGGGTCTCCTGCTTTCCAGAACTATATTAGGTCTGGGGGCACAGAGATAGTTAAAAAAATAACATCCTCAAGAAAGTCACAGGCATAAATATGATGGAATAAAAATACATGTATATGCATACAGACTTACATACAATATGATAAATGTATGCAAATAAATATATATATATAGTCTCTTTCCCACCCCTCAAAATTCAGAAGTTAACAGCATACAGTCAAATCAAAATATTTTTCAACCCATAAGCATGTACTGGCTTGAAACCTCCAAAGCAGAAACTGAAGGGTACAAAAGCAGACTAAAGTACAGTCAGTGGAATTCCTTGAAGTCACCCATAAATATTCACCAAGCCTTTCCCCCATCCTATACCTAGTCATAAATCCTCCTGCTTCTTTTCAAGAACTTTTACATTTGATCAACGATGCAGGGTGATGTCTAAACCAGGCCATTTGGAATATTCGATTTTCATACATAGTTTTAAGATTTTAATTTCTACTCTGCAAACTGGCTCAGATTTTCCCTGTCCTAAAATAAATCAGGATTTTCAAGACATGAAAGCAGGCTCCAAGCACAGAAGGGCTTTCTGAATGTTCAGGCTGGTTGCGTAGCTCGGTCAAGTCATTCTTACAAACAACTTACCTCTCACCTCATCTCAATCCTGGGGGGGTAGCCTGGAAAACTGGCAGCTAATGTGGTGAGAGAAAAATACCCAGCGCTCAAGATCAATCTGTCAAAAAGAGGCAAGAGCCATTCATCAGAGAGGGAGACAAACTCAGAGATGTTTTGAAACATTTGCCCAACCAATCTGAAACTAATTGGCCCCTCTACTTAATCTCCAGCTCCCCTTCATGTCAGGCCAGTTGCCACAGAGCTATAAAGGGATGGCTAGTTCTTAGCAGTAGAATGGATGATGTATACAGGATATTGCTAATACATCACAGAATCAGAGCACACTAGAACTGAAAGAGTCTTTGGAGTTCATTTAGCCTGGTCTGTAGAGGTAGCACCTAGTGGAGAAGGAAGAGCCCGGGGCTTTGGTTAGACTGGAACAGGGTTCTGGTCTCCACTCTTATTTTAAAACATGATCTTAGAGAAGTCACTTCAACCTGTCTGAAAACTATTTTCCTCATCTAACAAAAGGGAAGAATGGCATACTCAGAGGGATGCAACAAAAGTATAATAATATGAGTAAAGGTACCTTGGAAATGCCACTGAACACGTAAATAAGTGAGAAATTATTGTTGTAAAGAACCTAATAAATATAACCAAAATCCAGTCAATAGTAGAGTAGTCATAACTGAACCTGCACGTAACTTGACCTGATAGAAATAAAGGTTTCCATTTGTAAGAGATGGAGTTATACCAATGGCACAGGGATGTCCAGTGGTAGTGAACTGGTCTCGAGCACGCTAGAAAATTAGCTCCCACCAGGTACACTGACAGTTGTGTTTGAAAGAAAGTTATATGAATTTTGCATTAATTTGATTTTCCTCCTAACTAAATCTAATAACTAGCCAACTGCCAGACCTAATGTACTTGCAGGTAATTATTTATTGTCCTTTGTATACATAACAATCTGCTGATTTATAGAAGCACTGAATATAAGTCATGTTTAAGGCAAGTTCTTTGCCATTGAGAAACCCACAATCTAGTTAACACTAGTGAAATGCAGAATACTTTTAATTAGTCACATATGATTTAATTTAAAATTCTCCTCCAAGTGCAATTGTACCAAAGAGAAGAAAACTGAATTTTTCAAAGTAGTTGGGTCATTATTGTTTCTACATGCCACTACCAGGAACCACCTGGCTTTGCCTGTTGTCTCATCCACTGCTTCAGAAATAATGTTTCCTTGTTATCAATTCACCGCCATTGCTTAGAACAGGGTAGGTTCTCAATGGGTATGAAAATTGGCATGAAAGGTGTGAAAGAAGAGAAACATACCCAGGACTTCGAAGGTAGCATTATATAAAAAGAAAAGGTTCAGGGGGCAGCAACAGATTCAGAAAAGACCTAGAGGGTGATGGAGTCCTAGCTGCATTTGTTCTCATAAACATTTCTTGGGAACCTTCTAAAACATCGTAACCTTTCTACCTGTGTGCCAAAACCAGTAGGCTTCTTTAGCCCAAACCCTGGGGATTTTTAAATTTCAACCAGTGGTATTATTTACATATCAGTAGATTTCATGTACAGATTAGCAGTTTCTCCTAAAATATTAGAAGGTCCAGGATTTCCAAGTGGAAGCAATGAGCAGGTTCTTTCCTGTATAGCAACTCTCTCCTCTAGATGAGACATGACTCTGCCAACATGCCATGGCCACCATAGCTCCCTTGTGGGTGTCTCTTCTTTATATTCCTGTGTGTCTCCTTGGCAGTTAATGCTTTGACCCTTACTATGTGCCTCACAATGTGTTGATGCTGGGTCCCTGCCCTGGAGGGCCTGCTGAATTATAGGAAGTGATCCAGGTGGCAGGTGACGTGAACCTCAACAAAGTAGTGGCAATGGGAAAGGAAACCCAAATATATGCACCCCGGACATCTTTCAAAGTCTAAAATCATGGGAATCAGTAAAAGGCCATGTCTAGGGCAAGAAGAGGCAGAGTTTAAAGTAACTTCAGAGATTATAGTCCAAAACACCAAGAGAAAGGTGACTGAAATGGGAAGAAAGCAGAAAAGGAATGAGAGGAGAAAGGAAAGAGGATAGGAGACAGAAAGAGAGGCAGAAAGGAAAGAAGAAAGTATTTAAGTGGTTGCTCTGCCAAGCATTTTCACTTTTTCATGCAAACTAGTTTTAGGGGGGATGCTGCGAAAAAGCTTGGACAAAAAGTTTGGACATAGTAAATTTTGGAGCTGGTGCAACTTCCAGGGATGGGGCCTGGTGGTCAATAGGTAAGAAAATAGGAAATTCATCTTTTCAAAAACCTTTAATAATGAAATAACAATTTAGAAGTAAAATTTGTGTTGAACATGTACTACATGCCAGTTACTAGGCTAAATACTTCCCAAGAATGAGCAACCTTTGTAATCTTCCCAACAGTTATAAGAAATAGCAACATAAAGAAAACGATAGATAATAACAGCTAAGAGAGAGTCCGGAGCTGCTGAGCCAGAGACTGTTCTAAAAAGCCTTACCTATATTAACTCCTTTGGTTTTTATAACATCCTTGTGAGATAGATATTTTGTCCTTGTATGCATTTTACAGATGAAAAAGATAGTCAAGAGGAATTAGGTAACTTTCCCAAGATTATACAACTAGTAAGTAATGACATTAAACTTCCCACCCAGGTCTGTCGGAATCTGTAGTACAAGCACTGGTCCATTCCAGTCTACTAATACTCTTCCAGAAAAGATATTCGGCACTGATAACGCAAACAATAAAATAAGGCCGCCTCTACCCTCAAGGAACTCGCAGTCTAAAGGGAGAGCAAGCGTGTATACAAACGCTACGGGCCAATGCCCAAGTGTACTCTTAGAGATGCCTGAGTCCTGGGTGCAGGGGGAGTACAGGGTCAAGGCAGCTGAACCCGCCCGGGGGCAGGCAGGGAGGGTTAGCAAGTCACAGCACAAGGAAGCCTGCTCTGCAATGATAGCTCGCTTCCAGAACCATTTAGGGGCGAGAGGGGAAAGCTGGAAACGGCACAGAAGTGTGGAAGTTTAAACCTTCTTTGGGGAACATCAAGACATCCTGGATGGCTGGGAAATTGTAATGTTGGAAGAGGGCAGAGGAAGATGAAAATGTACGAGCAGACTAAAGGCCTTATGTGCTGTGCTACCATGAAGGGATGTAGAAGGCTACTATTTCTTGTGAGCACTGTCATACAACAAGTGTGTGTTTTTGTCCTGTAGAAATGAGGAGAAATTGGAAGAGAGGCATGTTCAGATCTGCATCTGAAAAATGTCCCTCCGGTGACAAGGTGGACACTGGATTGAAATGGGGCTAGAATATTTGAGGGGGTACATTTAGGAGACTGTGGCAATAGCCTGGCGGGGGGTGGCGGGGGGAGGATGAAGACCTGAACCCAGAGGGAAGAGGAGAGAAGGCTAGATTAAAGAGAAATTTTAGAAGTCAAAGATTAACACGTTATGCAGACATGTCTTTGCAAGAGGAACATATCCTCCAGCTTTATATTAATCATTTAAAATACAATGTAGTGAAATAGCTTCCACAAATTCAGTTCATTTTGGCTATGCTGAATAACTAGTTGTACTCAATTGAAAGGAAAGTGGCTATTTTTGTCTCTTTATATTTATATCCATGATCCACTTCTTTCCATAAAGGATTTGAGGTGCCAGGAAAATTACTAAATGAAATGCATCATCTTACTGAAAGAACTGATCTGACAGCATAACACAGCCTCTCCTGTCAAATGGGACAAGTTTGAAGATATTAAGAAACATCCTCCACATCAGCTCAACACTCCAAGTTATTGCGCTTCCTTTGTCTGGAGAAACAAATGGTGAGAAGGTGTTCACTTTACTCGACTGCTAAATTGAGCATTTCTGTCGGAAAAGGAGGAAATAGTGACACCGGCAATGAGTTTCAAACAGGGCTTGCACGCCATTTCCTGGAGGCACTCAAAATTATATAAGAAGATGTATAAATAAATCAAAACTTTAAACAAGGCAACACCTTAACCTTAAAACAGATGAACTCTAAGGAAGGTGAAGCTCTCAAAGTATATGTGATTTTTAAGACCTATATAAAACAACACACATTTGTGCACTGAGTACTTTTGCTTTCTTAATCTAACTTGATTCTTTCATAACAATCTGCAAAAGATGCTGGAAAAAAACTGATCTCCATTTTAAAAAAGAAAAACTGAAGGTTAAAGCTTTAAATTGGCTTTCTAGAAGTCACATAACTTCTGTTGCTAGCGACAGAATTAGGTCAAAACATTAATTTTACTAATTCTTATGTTAAGGAAAATGGGGTATTATAAAAGTAGTCAAAGATAATTATTAGAGTGGTTGCTATATGTCAGACACTATGCTACGTACATTATATACATTACCTTATTTAATTCTCAAGCCACCCTATGATAGAGGTAGCATCACTGTTCCCATTATACGGATGAGGAAACCGAGGCTAGAGGTGGTGAGTACATCAAGGTCACATGAATTACCGGTGGACCTGGGATTCAAACCCAAGCATTCTTTGTCAAATCTAGCTCTGAACCTAAACAAACATCTATTTAAGTTTTGCCTCTGCCAGCTGTTAACTGTCTAGCCCAGTGTTTGCGTGTGTATTGCTTGGTAGGTCACCAATAAACAGTAATTCTCCCTATTTTAATCACAATACATTGCCACTAGATATTTTTATGGCAGGAACAGCCATGTTAGGTAATCTAATATCATAAAATGGCAGCACTTACATTGACAGTGGTATCTGGAAAATCACTGAATGAAATGCAGCTAGATCTTAAGCTCATCTTAGAGTCATATTTCACTGCTGATCTCAAAGTTTTCTCCCTGGGTTCTTAGGGTAGAATTAAAATTTCCTTTTGAGAAGGAAACAAAAACTACACTTGTTCAAAAAATTAATTATCTTGCCAACAAAAGCCCATTTGTCATGGAATTCCCAAGTGACCTAAGCACATTAAATCCGAGTTACTTAGTAATACTATAGTTTAAATAAGTAAAATCTTGTTAATCAAAGACGGGTCCCAGAAAATTAGCCTGCGAACACTGCAGGCTTTAGAACTTTGAAACTGAGGCACTTGAATTTGAAACGATGTCATGTTTGAGAGTCAGAACTCTAGTCCCGTGGTTTCCCACCCTTTCGGAGAGAAGTGCCCCTTTTTAAACATAAAGGCATTTGTGAATCTGCCCCCTGTATAGGAAGAAAAGTAATGCTTATCAGTTTATATTAATTTTAAAACTGCAATTATAAAAGTAGCTGTGTATTCATTAATGCATAAATTAATTTGAATTTTACTAATCCTTGGAGTATTTAATACACTTATGTAGAAAAATTCTAATACTTTGAGACAATAAGCATTTTTCCAGCACACAAATTCATATGTTCATATAGATTTATGGGTCCCTTTCAAAAACAAAACCTATAGTCTTTCACAGTGATGCACAGGGTTAAAACCATTGTTCTAAAATATTAGGGCTAGAAGAGGCATTTAAGGACATATGAACCATTGGTTACCTAGTAAGTGTGTCCCAGCTTTAACATTTTGAATGCTAGTTGTGAGTTACCAGCTTCTCAAAGACCTAGGTGTGGGGAAATCTGGTGGGGGGTGGGGGTGGCCAAAGAGACAGAGGTCTGCTAAGTACTTCACAGGTTGGTCTGTTCTACTGTGGAGGTATTAGAAAACTCTTTAGAAGGGCCTTAAATCTGCATAAACTTCTTATGTCCCCTATAACAGTCAGGGTTTTGTCAGGAATAGCAATACCACACTAGTGATTCAAATAGGGGATAGGGATACTAGGACTATGGGTAATACAGGCACTGGTTCCAAAAGCATTTGGAGGCAAAGGAAGCCAGAAGGGTAATTATCCTCAGAGATTAGTAACTGCAGGAAGCCGCTAATACCCACAGAGCTGGAGGCGCAAAAGGAAGAAGGTAGTACCAGCACAGCCTAGGAGCACACTCACTGTCTGCCCTGCTGACAACCTTGCATGCCCATGACTTCTGGCCGTCACCAGCCGTCTGCTCCACCTACTGAAGGTAGCTGCAGCACATAGACACCCATGTCTGCCAGAAACAACACCAGAAGCAGGAAAAAAACAGCAATGACCTTCTCCTCTCCTTATTTCCTTTCTCCATTTCTAACCCTGCTTTACAATCTAATACCTCCCACTGGTCAACTAGACAAGAGAGCCAGCCATCAACGGAGTCTGGGAAGTATAGTTTGCAGGAGTCTAGCCTGCTGGAGTACAGACCTGAGCATGAAAAACATGGAAGGGAGCTGACAGCAAAAGACAAACAATCAGCTTAACTCAGCCTTTAGCTATCCAGATCCACTCTTACCCTCTTAGCCATTTTTAGCTTCCATCATAATACAATCATGATTCTACATAATATGTCAAAACTTTTTCTAATACAAAGATTCTTTCATCTTGTTCAAAAGCTAGGAGACATAAAGTCCCACCCACTACTATATCCATGAGTCAAATCCATCTGGAAATTCTATAATCTAAAAATGAAAATGCACTATGGCTGGTGTGGTTCAGTGGATTGAGAATCAGCCTGCAAACCACAGGGTCGCCAGTTCGACTCTCAGGCAGGACACATGCCTAGGTTGCAGACCAGGTCCCCAGTAGAGGGTGCTCAAGAGGCAATCACACATTGATGTTTCTCTCCCTCTCTTTCTCCCTCCCTCCCCCTCTTTAAAATAAATAAATAAAATCTTAAAAAGAAATAAAAATGAAAATGGAAGGCAACTACCAACAATATTCTCATAGCTAATATTAAGAGCAAGGCAAAGGAAAACAGAAGAAAAAGAATTGGTTCTCTCTCTCTCTATATATATATATATGTATGTACATATGTATATATGTGTACATATACATACAAAAAGAACATAGATATAGTAGCTTCAATCATGTTTCTGTAACAGGTCATTTACTCCACACTTGATATTTATTTTCATTCCCTTGCTGCTGGTCAACACTATCGGAAAGACCCAAAGCTTATCTGTTGTTATCTCTCTTCACTGTCAGCCCTCCAAAATCTTGGTACAGCAACTTCCAGAACTAGCCTTGAAAAATGAGAGGAAATTGTGAATGTTATCCTAAACTTGGATCAGTATGACTCCGACATTCAATGAATATATAATTTTATGAAATATGTTAGTAATAGCAGCTTATTTTCTCTTTAAGTATGGCTATATTTTCACCATTTACATTTGGAATACTTATCAACACAGTTGTGTTTAGGGCTACCATCTTGTTTTAATTGTTCTATATTTGTTTTATATATTGTGTTCTAATTGTTTTATTTTTATATTTAAAAATATAAAAATTATATTTTTATAATTGTTTTATATATTTCTCCCACCTGTATTTTGGTGTCTTTTACTCTCTTTTCCTGATTTCTTATGGATTAACTGCATAATTTCTAGCATTACAGTTTATCTTGCCTATTGGTTTATTAATAAAAACATTTTGTTTTATTTATTTAATAGTTGCATTAGAATTTAAAATATGCATTTTTAACTTAACACAGCCTACCTTCAAATCATACTAAACTACTTCGTATATAAAGTAAGAAGCTTATAACTATATTTTCATTTCTCCCTCTCGCTTCCTTTGTGATACTCATCATACATTTCATCTCTGTATGTATTATCAACCTCACAATACACTATTATTATTTCTATTTTAAAGAATCAGCGTTCTCTTAAAGATAATTTTTAATAAGAAAAATGTATCTTATACTCACCCATATAGTTTCCATCTCCAGTGCTGTTCTTTCATCTTAGAGATCCCAGTTTTCATCTGGAGTCATTTGTCTGCAGACTGAAGAACTTCCTCTAACGTTTCTCATCATGGAGGCCTGCAGGTAACATATTTTGTCATCTTTTGCTTGTTTGAAAATGTCTTTATTTAACTTTCAATATTGCATGTTGTCCACTTTTCCATTAGAGCCCTTAGCATTTTAATCACAGTTTTTTATTTTATTTTACTCATGGACATAGACAACAGTGTGGTGACTGCAGTGGGGAGTGGGGTGGGTGGAGGTGGAAGGGGCTATGGAGGGATAAAGGGTGATGAAAAAAAAACAACACACTGTTATTTTTAAATTCCAGGTCTGATTGTTCCAAAATCTCTGCCATATCTGAAGTCTGGTTCTGATGGTTTTTTTCTATCTTTAGACTGTTTTTCCCTTGTCACGTATCTTCTAATTTTTGTTGGTAGTCAGACATAATGTATTGTGTAAAAAAGAATTAATTAAATAGGCCTCTAGTGTGAAGTTTAATGTTTACCTGGTTAAGAGTTAGGTTGTATTTACTGTTTTCAATAGCTTAGATGTCAGAGGTTAAAATTTTCTCTGATGTCTCTATTTTTGTCTCCCCTGTTGTTTTGGATTTCCTTAGTGACCCCTTCTTGATTAGGGTCTGAGGCTTGCAGTTCTTTTAGCTGTGAGTTTTGTTATCAGACAGGAGCCCAGGTGACGTGGTGGGGGTGGCGGGCTGCTGCTCCTGGGCTGCGTCTCCTGGTAGCCGTGGGGTTCTTTGCATTCACCTGTCTCTCCAGTTTTCAGGGTGGCAATTTGCTCTATGACCACAATTTTCACGTCCAGTTTTTTCGGGGTTTTTTTTTTTTTTTTTGTCTTTGTTGTTATGAAATAAGAGTGAGGACTTCCAAGGTCTTTACATGTCAGACCAAAAACTGGAAGTCATTGCCTTCCATTTATGAAAGATATTTTTTCTGGATATAGGAATTTAGTTTGACTTTTTTTGTTGTTGTTTTATAGCATGGTAAAGATATTCCATTGTCTTTTGTCTTCTATTATTTCTGGTAGAAATTCAGTAGTCATTCTAATTTTCTTATCTTTTGCATGTAATATCTTTTTCTCTGGTTGCTTTTATGAGTTTCTCCTCATTGTCATTTTTCAACAATTTGGCTATGGAATGCCATGGCAGGTTTTTTCTCTGTATATATGCGTGTGTGTTTATCTTATTGAAATCTGGGGGAAATTATAGGCAATTATTTCTTTAAATAATTTCTCTACCACTACCTACTTCCCTATCTAATTACATGAATGTTACACTATTTTATATTTTCTCTTTCCTTATGCCTTTTTCTCTATCTGTTTTCAGCTTGCTAACTTTTTTTTGTTCTATTATTAAGCTCATTCAGTGAATATTTTATTTAAGATATTAAATTTTTCCCTTCTAGCATTTCCATTTGGCTGTCTTTATATCTGTTATTTCTTGACTCATATATTTTTATTATTCTTTACATCCTCAAAAATATTTATAATAGCAATTTTGAAGTCCTTGTCTTTTAATTCCATCATCACTGTAACTTCTGGATTGATTTCTGCTAATTGACTTTTCTTCCAGTTATGGGTGACATTTTCTTTTTCTTTGATCATCTAGTGAATTGTTAATAGATGCTGAACGTGGTAAGTTTTACATTATTGAATATTTGGGTTGTATTGTCTTCCTTTAAAGAGTGTGAGGCTATGTTTTGTCAGACACTTAATTTGCTTGTGAATCACACTGATGCTCTCCAGGTTCACTTTTAAACTTCCTAAAGGTTAGTTTAGAGTAAGACTACCTTTTACTCTGCTACTATGGCATGAACCTTCTTGGGTCTCTACAGAATGTCCTAGATGTTCAACAGAATCTCTGCCTTCTGGCTTTTCAGAACTCCCAGTCCTTTGTGGGCTCTGGGAATTATTCAGCTTACATTCCTTGGAACATATTCTTTGCCAAATACTTGTTCTTTACTTGACCTTGGAGAGTCCCACTCAATATATGCACAGGATAGTATTCAACCGGGTTCAAGGGGACTCTTATGCAAATTTCTGGACCTCTTTCTGGGCTTACCTCCCTCCATCATGGTACGCTGCTCTTCAATTCAAGTCACTTAGCTCACTGAAGCTTCAGAACTGTGCTTGAGTTTCCCTTCCTGTTCCATATGCCAGAGAGTATACCTCCAAGCAGAAAGTTGAACTGATTGTAAGACTCACCTCATTTGTTTACCTTCCCTCATAGAACAAAATTCTGTGTTGTTGAATATCTGAAACTAGATGAATCGTGTATGCTGTCTAGCTTTTCTAACTGCTTATGACCAGTGAGGAAGTCTGTTACTGGTTACCAATTATATGTTGTCTTAGGATTTTTTCTGTATTAAAAGGCATATAGGGGATTCTGCATGTTCATTTATCTGTTAGTTTAACAAAGAGCCACAAATATGTAACAAGTTCTTGGCACTGTTCCTCAAGAAAAAGCAAAATGATAACCTGGGAAAAGTCTAACATTTGGAGTCAAAAGGTCTGGAGTTCAATCTTGGTTCTCTGTTTGTTCACTTTGTGACAGGTTTCTTAACCCCTCTGAGTTTTGTTTTCTTACTCTTAGACCAGGATAATAATATGCCTACTTTGCAGGATTTTTGGTAGGGCTAAATATATTGTATGTAAAACAACTAGCCCATTCGTGGCACATAGCCTGAGCTTGATTGATTGCAATTATTATTTTTATCAAATGTGCTATGGAAAAAAGTGAGAGGGCAATAAATCAGCAGATTGGGTTGAAAAAATACCTCTATTGGAAGCTAGTAATAATTTTATGCCTGGAAGTAATGGCATAAACTGGGAGACATCCAAGAGAAAGAAAGAACAATGAAAATGGAGAGCTTAAAGAAATAAACTTTCCCTCTCTGGTTAAGTAAGGGAGAGACTCGAAGTATGCAACCTGAGAATTTCAGAATAAGTAATGCAGGCGCAGTCAAGCACTGAAAGGTGGACCAACAGCTACTGATAAAGCAGCTGGATTTCTTAAAGACAGAAGATGGAGCATCGGGGACGGTGGGATCTCTGTATTAAGATAGTGACTATAGCATAGGAGAAGCCACCCCTTGGCATCAATGTCCATAAATAGAGTGGAAACCTACAGCTAAATCTGAGATTTTATACCATCCAGAAAGAAGATTTGCCAACTTTATGGGGCAAACATAAAAATAATAGTGTTTCTAGTTAATTAAATTTAGTAGCAAAACCCTTATTTGAGTATGTGTTCTATTTTTCAGAAATACTTAGGAGAGTAGTAAGAAAAGATTGAGGGTGAAGGAAGAGGAATAAATGCTAAGTCATAAAATATCCAAGCTACTAATGAACTGGGGACTGAGATGAAAGAGTAAATGATGTAGGTGTTAAGCTTTGCAACAGGCCACTTCCCAACTCACACCAAGGTTTATTTTTTTTGTCCTTTCTGCTCCAAAACTATTTTTTAAAGTAACTTTAACAGAAATGTGTTTAACCAAATTAACATTATGTTTATTTCCTTATGTTCAAATTTATCTCACCTAATTGAAAGTAAGAGCCTTGAATTCTGTCAATGATAACTTATTTTTCTTTATATCATATTAGTATCAAATGCTAATATGTGAACCATAGTAGGGGCTCAATAAGTATTTTAAGCATAAGAGTTTTAATGAATTAATAAATGGAAAGTAAATCAGAATTTCTGATATAATTAGCAAGACAAAATTTATAAAAGTGTGACTTTTTCAAATGGAGCTCATCACTGACCAATTAGAACTCTGATGATTATTGAAGTTGAAGCACATTTTATATAAAGCTTTTAGACAAATCATGTCCCCTTCCCTCCCCTCACCCAATTTAGCCATAGAAATATTGTCATGGTTACTTTGAGAAGAACTTTCAGAGCACTAACAGCAGCAAATACACCAGGGCAATTTGAGGGATGAGAATTTGATGAAGTTTGGGACATTTTATATCATATTCCCACTTTGGTTGGTTTCAACTTTATTAAATTAGAATTCTTTAAAACACAGGGCAATACCAATAATTAAATTCAGGCATAAACAGGCCTTGTTAAATTATATTATGTAAGGAAAGCTGTTTATGTGATTTTTGTCTTCTGTCTTTATTAGAATAATCAAATACAGTTTATTTATTGGTGACATTCCTGGGATTGTTCCTTAGAGGGGACTCCTTGAGAGTGACCAAACCACATTATTAAATAGAACTATATAAGGTTTTCTATGTGGTAAATTTAAGAACAATTATATATGACATACTACAAACAATAGTAATAATTGAACTGGTTATAAAAACTGATTTAGAGCCAAAAAAGGGTCCACCATCCAGCCTGTTCTGAATTTCTGTATGTGCATTGTTCAAGTTCCACATCACTAAATTTCACCAAGGTGTCACTTTTGGTATTAAGGCCCTTATTGCTATTTAAGCAGACTTCTAATGTTTATGGCCACCTATAATTGCTCAACATTTAAATCCCAAATTTGTACCAATTGTAAATACTTTGAGGAGATTAGGGAGCATACAGAGACAGCCTCTAAAATGTCTAACACTGGTTATCTATTATCCTGGGATATTGTCTTTCTCTCTTTCCTTGGTCACTTCCCTCTCTGTGTGTCCTTTCCTCTCTATAGTCAACATTTATTTTTACCGGAAGCCAGTGGCCAATCTGATACTTATGTTCTAATAATGTAAGAAAGTTTTAAAATCCTTTGTGCATGAATAGGAACCGCTTTGCCATATCCTAAACCCTAAAAATTTTAAATTTTCCCATTTAGACCAAAAAAAATGCAGTGTTATTTTTAGGTTAGATTTATATTCAGTAAAATATACAACACTGAGTGCATAATAGGATGTTTTGAAAAATGTGTGCGCCTGTATAATTGCCATTTCTATCAAAAAATAAAACATTCTCCTTGTCCAGAAAGTTTCCTCATGCCTTTTTACAAAGTAATCACCCGTGTCAAAGATAGTCATTCTAAAATTTGTTTTCTATAGTAAATTAGTTTTTGCCTGTTTCAGAACCTTGTACAAATTAAAGCACACAGAATGTAGTAATTTTTACCCACTTTTTTCACTTAGCATAGACTTTGAGACACTTATCCATGAAATTCATTTACTGCTGAGTCGTTCCAAAGTGTATAAACATACCACGACTTGTTTCTCACTTTGCCTGTTTCAAGACAAAAGGGTTGTTTCCAGTTTGGAGCTGCTATGAATATTCTCTTGCAAGTGTTTTTGCAGACATTTGCTTTCATTGCTCTAAAAATGTACCCAAGATTGGACCTACAGGGTCACAGGGTAGGCGCATGCTAACTTTATAAGACACTGCCAAAACTTTTGCCCAGTGGCATAGCGGCTGCTCCGGTTGCTGCTAGATTGCCCCTTCCAGGACTAAAGCACACATTTCCTCATCTGCTAGAAATGTTGGCAGCTGGTACCTCTGAGCTAAATCTCTCTCTCTGGGACTTGCCCTCAGCTGAAGAGAGTCACTTCACCCAAGAAAACACTCAGGGCTGGGCCAGGGTGAGTCATAGAGGTACCCAGGGTGCAACATTTAAGAGTAGCTTGGACCGAGGTTCATGCAAGTGCAGCCCCCTGTTTCTCCTGCCAACATATGTCCGTACATGTCTCCAGAATCTCTGAAGGGTTCGCTATCAATAATAACTTTTTCCATCTGTAGACCATTATACAATTTACAAAGCATGTTCATCTGCATATTCTCTTCTTATCATTGCATAAAGCATGTCAAGAAGGACTTTAAAGATAATAAGATGGAGTCAAGACATTAGGTGACATTGTCAATAATGAAGCCAGAATTAAGTCCAAGTCCTAACATCCTAAGTACCAACCTTATCTTATCTGTAATTGCCTTACCAATATGATATAAAGTCCTTCCTAGTGCTATGCTGCTGTTGTTATCATCATTGTTGTTGTTTTTAAAGGCAAATTAATGGAAAAATGCATAGACACTGATGGTATATATAAGCTTTCCTTCAGCCAAATACAAGACAATGACAAAGCACATTGGCTCTACACGAGCGTACCATCCCTGGAAGTTGGAAATTCTCTAACATGTGGGAATTACTTATCTTATTATATGTAATTCAGTTTCCTCACTTGGCACTCAACTATTAATAAATAGATTCTGTACTTTAATGGACTATGTCATTTTAGGAAAATCATATCACTTGAGTTTCAACAGAGTTTATTTCCCCTATTTACAAAACTGGTTTCCAGAATTTGTGATATCAGAGATTATATTTGAGTGTGTGTATGGAAACCACCATACTGTTATCACTATCAAACTATCAATTCATAAAACAACAGAACCGGATAATCCTTTAAAATGGATATATTCATTAGATCCAAGATGGAGAAGGAATAAGTAGAAGCTATGCTAACCTCCCCCCAGGACCAATCTAGAATTACAACTAAGTTGTAGAGAAATCATCTAACCAGTTCATTTCAGACTAACCAGCTGAACACTAGCTGGAGAGAAGCCTCATAACCATGGAGAGACAGAAGAAACCACTTCACCACAATCTGACCAGTAGGGAGTGTGGAGGAGACACAAGAAAGCTGGCTGGGCTCCCACGGGTGGCAGCTGAAGTGCCAGAGGGATATTTCAGCAGTTGAGGGTGTTCCCCCTGAGAAGTATGGGGTCTAAACCCCAAGCTGGGCTCCCCAGCCTACAATATCAGAACCAGAAAGGAACTCAGATAATGTCCAGCTGTGAAAAGCAGCAGGGTTTCTGTCTGCCAAGGAGAGATTACCGGAGACTCAGAGAGCATCTTAAAGTGCTAAAGCACAAAATTTCATTTGCAGCCACTTACCCTGGATGCCAGCAAAGGGAGGGCGGAGTGGACTAGAGATTCTTGAGGAGAGCCTGAGGTTGGTGGCTCCGGGGAGAGGGCTAAAGGAACAACCACCAGGATCCCTGTGCTGAGTCATTCCCTATACCACAGGAGTCATTACTCTCAGGCAGAGCATTCCCTTCTGAATGGCATCAGCCTGTGGGGAAGCAATACTGCCCTGCAGGAATTACTCTGTCCCACCCCGTGGTACTTAAGGCAGGATGCTGATCACAGCTTGATTAGATTAAGAGCTGATCGGTTTGGTGGTCGATTAGTTTAACAACTAAGGCAGAAAATACAAAGCAGCCAAAATGGGAAGACAAAGAAACAGACCCCAGATTAAAAAACAAGTGAATTGTCCAGAAGAACTAGATGAAATGGAGGCAAGTAATTTATGAAATAGAGAGTTTAGAGTAATGACTATAAGGATACTCAACAGCATGAAAAAAGACATAGAAACCACAAGAAAGGACCAGTCAGAAATAAATAATGCAATATCTGAAATAAATAATATATTGAAAGGAATAAACATTACACTAGATGAAGCAGAGGATTGAATCAGTGATTTGGAAGACAAGGTAGAAAAAAAGACACCCAGGCAGAGTAGCAAAAAGAAAAAAGAATTTTAAAAAATGAGAAGAGCTTAAGAAACATTTTTGACAACATGAAGTGTAACAATACCCACATCATGGGAATACCTGAAGGAGAAGAGAGCAAGCAAGGGATCAAGAACCATTAAAAGAAATAATGACTGAAAACTTCAGTAATCTATGAAGGAAAAAGTCACACAAGTCCAGGAAGCTCAGAGTCCAAAACAAGTTAGACCCAAAGAGGCCCAAACTGAGATACATCGTAATTAAAATGACCAGGCTTAAAGACAAGGAGAGAATCTTAAAAGTTGTAAGAGAAAAGCAGGGAGTTACCTACAAGGCAGCACCAATTAGACTGGCATCTGATTGCTCAACAGAAACATTTCAGGCCAGAAGGGAGTGTCATGAAATATTCAAGGTGATAAAAGGCAAGGACCTACAACCAAGACTACTTTATCCAGCAAGGCTCTCATTTAAAATTGAAGGAGAAATAAGGAGCTTCCCAGACAAGAAAAAGCTAAAGGAGTTTCTTAACATGAAACCAGTACTGCATCAAATGTTAAAGGGCTTGCTTTAAGAAAAAGAAAAAGAGAAAGAAAGAAAAAAAAAAACAGAGGAAAACAGTCTAACAATAAAATGGCACTATATAGATATCTATCAATAATCACCTTAAATGTAAATGGCTTAAGTGCTCTGACCGAAAGACAGATGGTATCTGAAAGGATAAGAAAATAAGACCCGTATACATGCAGCCTCCAGGAGAGTCACCTAAGATTGAAAGACACACATAGACTAAAAGTAAAGGGTGGGAAAATGATATTTCATGCAAATAGAAAAGAAAAGAAAACCTAGGGTAGCAGTACTTATAGCTGATAAAATAGACTTTAAAACCAAGGCTATAGTAAGAGACAAAGAAGGACACTACATAATGATAAAGGGAACAATCCAATAAGAGGATAGAACCCTAGTAAATCTTTAGGCACCCAACATAGGAGCACCTAAATGTGTAAAGCAAATTTTGATAGACATAAAGGGAGAGATAGACATAAAAGGAGAGATAGACAAAATTGGTCATAGTTAGGGATTTTAACACCCAATTGACTTCAGTGGATAGATTTTCTAGGCAGAAAATCAACAAGAAGACAGTAGCCTTAAATGACACACTAGATCAAATGGATTTAATTGATACCTTCAGAGCATTTCACCCCAAAGCAGCAGAATTACATACTTTTCAAGTTCACATGGAATGTCTTATAGGATAGGCCACATGTTGGGACACAAAACAAGTCTCAATAAATTTAAGAAGATTGAAATCATATGAAGCATGCTCTCTGACCACAATGCTATGAAACTAGAAATCAATCACAAGAAGAACACTGAAAAACACACAAAGACATGGAAACTAAATAACATGTTATTAAACAATGAATGGGTTAACAATGAGATCAAGGAAGAAATCAGCAAATATCTTGAAATAAGTGAAAATGAGGATACAACTATCTAAAATCTGTGGGACACTGGGAAAGCAATCCTAAGAGGGAAATTCATAGTATTACAGGCTTATCTCGAAAAACAAGAAAAGACTCAAATAAATTATTTAACTTCACACTTAAAGGAACTTGAAAAAGAACAACAAAGCCCAAAGTGAGTAGAGGAAGGAAATAATAAAGATTAGAGCAGAAATAAATAAATGAAATGGAATCTAAAAAACAGTACAAAAGATCAATGAATCTAAGACCTGTTTCTTCAAAGCGATAAAGAAGATTGACAGACCTCTTACCAGACTCATCAAGAAAAAAAGAGAAAGGACCCAAATAAATAAAATCAGAAATGAAAGAGGAGAAATAACAACTAACACCAAAGAAATACAAAGGATTGTAAAAAAAACATTATGAGCAATTATATACCAACAAACTGGACACTCTGGATGAAATGGATAAATTCCTAGAAACATATAATCTTCCAAAACTAAATCAGGAAGAATCAGAGAATCCGAAGAGACAAATTGAAGCAGTAATCAAAAAGCTCCCAACAAACAAAAGCCCTGGACCAGATGGTTTCACAGGTGAATTTTACCAAACATTTTGATAATAACTAATATCCTTCTTTCTCAAACTATTTCATAAAATTCAAGGGGAAGGAAGGTTTCTAAACTCATTTTAGGAGGCCAACACTATCTTCATTACAAAACTAGATAAAGACAGTACAAAGAAAGAAAAGTGTATGCCAATACCCCTGATGAACATAGATGCTAAAATCCTCAACAAAATATTAGCAAAATGAATACAGGAATGTGTCAAAATGATCATACCCCATGATCAACTGGGATTTGTTTTGGGAATGCAAGCTTGGCACAACATTCACAAATCAATAAATGTGATTGAAACATAATCGAAATGAAGGATAAAAACCACATGATCATATCAATAGATGCAGAAAAAGCTTTTGATAAAATCTAGCACTGATTTATGATCAAATCTCTCAGCAAAGTGGGAATAGAGGGAACATACCTAAACAAAATAAAGGTTATATATGACAAACTCACTGCCAGCATCATACTTGATGGGCAAAAACTACAAGTGTTCCTCTTAGGATTGGGAATAAGACAGGGATGTCCACTTTCACCTTCCTTATTCAACATAGTACTGGAAGTCCTAGCCATAACAATCAGACAAGAAGAAGAAATAAAAGGCATCCAAATTGGAAAGGAAGAAGTAAAACTCTTTATTTGCAAATGATATGATACCATATATAGAGAACCCCAAAGATTCTACCAAGAAACTACTAGATCTGATCAATGAATTCAGCAAAGTAGCAGGATACAAAGCTAATATCCAGCAATCAGTTGCATTTTTATATGCCAATAATGAACTAACATAAAGGGAAATTAAGAAAATAATCCCATTCACAATTGCTTCAAAGAGATTAAAATACCTAGGAATAAAGCTAACTAAGGATATAAAAGACCTGTACTCAGAAAATTATAAGGCACTGAAAAAGGAATTTGAAGAAGATACAAATAAGTGGAGGCACATACCATGGTCATGGATAAGAAGAATGAACATCATTAAAATGTCCATATTACCGAAAGCAACCTATAGATACAGTACAATTTCTATCAAGATTCCAATGATTTATTTCACAGAACTAGAACAAATATCTCAAAAATTTATATGGAATAACAAAAGGCCATGCATAGCAATAGCAATCCTGAGAAAGAAGAACAAAATTGGAGGAATCACGCTACCTAATATCCAACTGTACTAGGAGGTCACAGTAATCAAAACAGCATGGTACTGGCATAAAAATATAGATCAGTGGACCAGAATAGAGAGCCCAGGAATAAACTCACACCTTTACAGTCAATTAACATTTGACAGAGGAATAAAGCACATGCAATGGGCTAACAATAATCTTTCAATAAATGGTATTAGGAAAATTGGATAGATATGTGCAGAAAAATGAAACTAGACCACCTTGTTAGACCACACATAAGAATAAATTCAAAATGGATCAAAGACTTAAATGTTAGACCAGAAACCTTAAAAATCCCAGAAGAAAACATAGACAGCAAAATCTCAGTCAATGCTCACAGAAATTTTTTATAGGATATATCTCCCCAGGCAAGAGAAACAAAAGAAAAAGTAAACAAATGGGACTACATCAAACTAAAAAGCTTTCACACAGCAAAGGAAATTATTAACAAAATAAAAAGACAGTCCACAGAATGGGAGAACATATTTGCCAATACATCTGATAAGGGGTTAATATACAAAATTAATAAAGTACTTACAAAAGTCAACACCAAAAAAAACAAACAAACAAACAAACCCAATTAAAAAATGGGCAAACAGCCTGAATAGACATTTCTCCAAAGAGGTTATACAAATGGCCGATAGACATATGAATAGATGTTTAATGTCACTAATCATCAGAGAAATGCAAATTAAAACCACAATGAGATACCACCTCACACTCATTAGAATGGCTATCATCAATAAATGTCAAATAGCAAGTGCTGGGGAGGATGTGGAGAAAGGGGAACCCTTTTGCACTGTTGAGGGGAATGCAGACTGGTGCAGCCACTGTGGAAAGCAGTATGGAGACACCTCAGAAAATTAAAAATGGATCTGCCTTTTGACCCAACAATCCTACTTCTGGGAATATATCCAAAGGAATCTAAAACACTAATTCGAAAGAACATAAGCACCCCTATGTTCACTGCAGTGTTATTCACAATCATCAAGATATGGAAGCAGCCCAAGTGTCCAGCAATAGATGAGTGGATAAAACAATTATGGGACACTTACACATTGGAATTCTACTCGGCCATAAAAAAGAAGAAAATTTTACCCTTTACAGCAGTAGGGATGGACCTGGAGAACATTAAGCTAAGTGAAATGAGCCAGTTAGAGAAAGACAAATACCATATGATTTCATTTATGTGTGGAATCTAATGAACAAACTGAACTAACAAGCAAAACAGAGACAGACACATAGATGGAGAGCAGATGACAGCTCGTGGAGGAGGAGAAGTTAGGGTGTGGAGGGATTGAGCAAAAAGGAAAAAGGACTCATGGACACGGACAACGGTGTGGTGATTACTAGGGGGAGGAGGGGTATAAAGGAACTAATGGTAATGAAAAAATATATAATAAAGATTAAATAATAAATAAATAAAGCAAATATATTCAGCTGATGAGATGGATACAAATGTCCTATAACCAAGCCTGAACTGAGGACTGGCCTATAGGAGCCATAGTCCTGGGTGATATTGAAGGTTCTTTTAATTTCCGAAGTCAGCCTCTCTAAAGGCAATACGAGAGTGGCTTGAAAAAAAAAATACATGGTTCCTTGGTGGTAGATAGCAAACAGTTCATAATATTTCTGATTTTCTGAAGAAATTTAAGTAAGTGGCTGACCACAGGGAGCTGGATACCACAGGAAAGACTCAGAGAAATCTGGTGATTAAAGACAACATTTGATTGCTAGCTTATTTTGTTGGGAGGCATCCACATGTAGCAGAGTGCCTGAGGTTTTAAGAGGCCCACAGATGACACCCATCCCCACAGCACCCTGAGCCCAGCAAGACCAATTTTATGGGTCGCAGGTACTGGCCCTTGCACGTGGTGGCTGAACTAAGGAGGAGGGCTTTTATTCACAACAATCAGTTTTAATGGCAGAAAACCTTAAAAGGCCAGTCTACCAGCGGAAGAGTGACAACTCATAGTTCGAAAACCCCATCTGACAACAAAAGTGTTCAGCTTCACACTTCACATTTGTTCTTTTTTCCAATATATTTTTTAAAAATATAGAGTATAAACTGTTACAGTAATAAGTAAAGTTTATGCTACCCTTCATGTTTTATAAACAATATTTTTATAGAAATCCTCACTCAGTCCTCACTGCAATATATGGAAATGTATAACCTTTTTTCATGGAGACACTGAGACACAGAACAGGGAAATAATCTTCATAAAACCTCATAGCCAGAGACCAGTGCAAATCAGATTGTTTATCTGGATTACAATCATACTGGATTCAAATTGCTATGGGTAGACACCAAACCTGCACCCACAGCACCAACCCCAGTACCCACCCAGTATGTGAAAGACATTCATTAAGCATTTTTTGAGTGAGTGAATGAGTGGATGAGTAAATATTATAAGGAACTACTAAGATTTATTTTGCTTTTTAGTCACTTTTGGCAAAATGTCACGACCTTCCAAAACTATAAACATGGAGATGCCTATGGACATGAGCATCCTGTTTTTATTTCCACAATACACATGCATTGAACAACTGCCACATGAAATACAAGATGGTAAATACTAAGCAAATTTTTCAAGAATATAGACTTTACTCATCTATGTTTGGAAAATGGCTTTGGTAAGAAGAATCATAATTTTCCTATGCCCCTTCCACCTCTTCATCCTACCTCATATGCTGCCTGCTTTCCACATCGATAAGGTGGAAAAGGCAAGCTATAGCCTGGACAGGCAAAGTTAATATTAAGATTTTCTGTTACTCGTCCCAGATTTTCATGACAGTCATATAAACAAGGAAATAATAGAGAAGTATACCAAATTTTCCATCATCACCATGTTTATGGTAAACTAAATATATCTTATAAATCAAATGCTTTGTTCTACTGACTTCAGTAACATTGAATAATTTCATTTTCATTTATGGTCACCTTCAGTTAGTAATATTTCCTAACACAGAAACTTAAATTAATAGTTCTCGGTCCTGCACACATTCATCAAGGGAGTCTTAAAAACATATAATGCAATTTCCTGACTTCACCCAAATTGCTTTTACAAAAAAAAAAAAAGAGAGAGAGAAAGAAAATTAGGATCAAGTATATAGTTTTGCTACATAAGAAGCAGAAAAAAATGAAGAAGCAGCTGGAAGGGGATGTAGGGTAAAAGGAGTATCATTTTTAAAGGTGAAACATCTAACACCTGATGGAAAAGATCCACTAGACAAAAAAGATAGATAATGATTCAGGAGACAGTGGCAGATCTTGAGTAGGTAAAAGGGAATGGATTCACTGCATAAGAAGGCTGGACTTTGATAAACTCATGACAAACCATTCACATTAATGGAAGAAAAGCAGAGGATGGCTGGTTAGTAGACTCTGTGGTGAGGGTATGGAGAAAAGTATGTAGTATTTTCTCAATGGTATTGGAGTCAAGGTCATGAGGGAAAAGAAAAGGAAGAGGGGAGAGGTGTTGGAGGTTTGGGAAGAGAAGCAAAGATGTGAAATTATTACCTAGAAAAGTAGCATAGTGATTGAAGCAGAAAATTATGGGGCATGCGAACACCACATCAACAAAACAGGCAAAGACCTACCCACCCTATGGCATTTACATTCCTATGACCGAGAATATAAACAAATATACAAACAATCATCTTAATATCAGATAAATGCTATGAAGAAAATTAAATCTGGGTAAGGGCATAATGGGGGCAGGATATGCTCAACAGGGTGGTCAAGGAAGACCTTTTGATTAGATGACACTTGGAGAAGGCCTGGATAAACTGAGGGAATTAGATTGGGTGTGAGGATGTGACTATTTCAGAAAAAGAACCTCAAATACCAAGTCCATCAGGAACGTGCTTGATGTATTCATGAAAAACCAAGTAGATGAGTGTGACCAGAATGGAGTGAGCAAGGCGGAGCGCAGGGACATGTAAAGGCGGAGGAGGGGCCAAGGGACAGACTGAGATGGGCCTGGTAGGGCATGGTGAGGGTTTTGAGTTTATTACACATACAGGGAATAACGCCCCCTTTTTATGACAAAATCACAAACATATAATTCTGTAAAGTAACAATATCATGCTCAAGCATACCATATGATATTTTAGGTGAAGTGTTCAAATTAAAACTATAAATTACTACCCTACCAACCACACTCAAGCAGGTGTTACTTCTCCCGGACCCTGTATTTAGGGAAGTCACTGGAGAGGTTTAATCAAGAAATTAATAATCTGACTTCTCTTTGAACAGAATCTCTCTGGTGGTCTACTGAGAATAGACTTTAATGTCAAGTATGACATAGGAAGACCAATTACCAGATGGTTTCAATAGATCAGGGGAGAGATGCTGGTGGCTTGGGAGTGATAGCAGTGCCGTGGTGGGAAGTTGTCAGGTTCGGAATATATTTTGAAGATAGAACATAATAGGATTTGCTGGTAGATGGATACAAAAAGCGAAAGAGAGAATTAAAGAGGAGGGTCCAAGATGACTCCGAGTATTTTGGCCTGCACAATGGAGCAAAATGGCAATGACATTTATGGACATGGAGATCTTTAGGAGAAGAAGGAATCAAGAGTTCAGTTTCAGCGTTTCTCACATACCATCACCATCACTAACATATGTGATTCTCACTCCACTGGATGATCAGCCATCAAGGTTAGAATTCCAAATTCCCCAAAGACCCAGCACCTAGCCCAATTTTTAATATGTGATAGTGTGATATTGTGATACAATGAAAAATGTATATGTTTGATCTTTGTCCTGGTTCCTGGCATAAGAGCTTCTGGGACCCCCAGAATTTCTTTAGTTATAAGGGTGAAAGGAACATGTTTCATTATTCATCTTTTGTTATTGAGCCATGTCTGGGCTTATGCTATTGAGATAACTGGTTGCTGGGGGGCCCTAGATGGCTTCAGGATGTGGGTTGCTTGCCAGAAAGACCAAGGCATGACTGGAGGGTTGGAGCTTTATGCTCTCTTCCCCAGCCTTAGGGGCGGCTGGAGATAGAGTTAATCACCAATGCCAGCTGTGCTTCTATAATGAAACCTCCATAAGAACCCTAAACAGCAGGGTTCAGAGAGCTTCCAAGTTGTTAAACACATTGAGGTGCTGGGAGGGTGGTGTGTCTAGAGAGAGCCAGGAAGCCCCACACATCACCATCCCTTATCCCCACACCTTGCTCTATGCATCTCTTCCATTTGGATGTTTCTGTGTTGTATATTTATAATAACTAGTAATAGTATGTAACTTTCCTGAGTTCTGTGAGCAGAGGTGGATATAACGGCAGGTGCACTGGGCACGCACCCTGGGCCCCGACATCTGAAGGGCCCCGCAAAACCCCAACTTTACACTTTTTTCTAATGACACCAAGTTTGGTTTCATATGTGCAATTTTAATTACATACAAGTTTACAATTGGCGGTAAAACCTGATAGTATGTTTAAATATTTTCTTCTGCGCCCAGGGTCTCAACCAACTTTAATCTGCCTCTGGACCCAGGGTGCGCGCTCGGAGTGCCCGCCATTAAATCCGCCTCTGTCTGTGAGCCACTCTAGCAAATTATCAAACCTGAAAAAGAGGGGTCTGTGAGAATCCCCCAACTTTGTAGCAAAGTCCTACAGAAGTGTAAGTAAGCTGGGGACCCAGTAGCTGGAATCTGAAGTGGATGCTGACACTAACTGTGTCAGAGTTGAATTGAATTGTAGGATACACAGTTGGGGTCTGAAGAGTTGGAGAATTAGTCAATATGAAAAAACCTACACGCATGTGGTGTCAGGAGCGTGGTGAGTAAAAAACACACCAGAGGTAAGTAGTTCTTAAAATTCCTTAAACAAATCTTGATTATATAGTTTATTGATAAAGTAATTATTTGCCAAGAGTTTATTATTAGTATATGCTGTCTCTAAATCATGGGATGAAAATGTAACATATCCCATAGGAGATGTATTTTAAAAATACAACCAAAAGCTTCTTTTTAAAAGGACTTTCATACTAGGCAAACATCTGGCAAGTTTTATTTTTAAAAAGAGAAAGAGCATAAAAACCAATAATAGGAATAAAAGCAAAAGTGTCTATAGATACAGATTCTGAAAATCATAACAGAATACTACCAATAATTTATGACAAGAAATTTTAAAACTTAAATAGATAGGGCAATATCTTAGAAAAATAAACAAAACTGAGAAAAAATAGTTTCTTTAAAGTGATTGACTACAATAGATTTTTAAAATAATTACAGTAACATAAACAAATGAGCTGTATCTATTTTATAGGTAGTTGATCAAACTTTCAAGAAACATAATCCACATCTCATAAATCATTACAGACACTAATGAAACATCAGAAGGGCTCCCAAGTTATTTTTTAAGATATAAACCTTCATACAGTATCTAAGGACTTATAAGAAAAGTTTATTCCTAATTATAAAGGGAGATGTAAATATATAAAATATTAGAAAATGAGTTTCCTTGAGGGATAAGAATTATATCACAGCCAATAAGTTTTGGTTAAAGTATATTAAAAATAGAAAGACAATATTAACTCTCATTTGTAACTTCAAAAAATAGAAGGGTATTTATTATTAAGGATAACTAGAAAACAAACAAAAACTAAAGCAAACCTCATTTTTAATGGTAAATCATTAGAAACAATGCTTTTAAAAAACAATAACCCCTCTAATTCCATTTTCTTCAATATTGTTCTGAAAGTACTAGGCAATGCGAAAAGACAAGGAAAACATGTATAAATACCTATACATTTATTTAATGGAATAAACCAGTTTGTATTCACAAGTGATACACTTTTCAACATAGAAAACCAAAGAGAATCCTCATATAAACTCCCAGAAAATGTCCTGAATACTAAATCTAGCTATAAAGAGTTATTTGTAAATGTCAGCTAAAAATAACTAGAGAATATATACTTTTAAAAAATACCATTTCAATAGCAATGAAAAAGTATTAAGACCTAGAAGGAAACTGCAAAATGTATGTAATATTTTTTAGAGAAATTAATTTTATTGAAAGACACGTAAGAATACTCAGATGAACTTAAAAATTCCGTGTCTATGAGTTGAAAAATTTCTATATAAAAATGCCAATTTTCACTCTAAGTAATCTTACATTTAATCATAAACCTCATTATTAAAATTCAAATAGGAACTTTCAAAAAACCTAAGCTGATCATAAAATTCATACAGAAAAATAAGTGGCAAAACGGAAGAAAGATGGGGATGTGACTTGTGGTGGTGACCACACAAAACAGTGTCCAGATGACGTGCTGTAGAATTGTGCACCTGAAACCTGGATGATCTTGTTAACCAGTGTTACCCCAATAAGTTCAATGAAAAAAGAAAGACACAAATGGAAGGAGAAAAATAGTGAAGTGGGATTCAGTTTGCTGCATTAAAGGACCTGGTAATATCGTGATGAATTATGGTAGGGAAAAATTCCTTAAGACAAAAAAAGCAAAAACTATTAATGAGATGATTAAGCAATGTTACTGCATTTAAATTGAAACCTTTGTATGACAAAAGATATAATTAAAAAATCAACCTATGGACTCAGAAAGTATAATCACAATGCATATAACTAACCAATGATTATTATTTAGAACTTAACATGCTATCACACTAATTTAAAGAATAAAGACAGCCCAACAGAAAAATAGGCAAAGGATATGAACTGTTGATTCACAGAGGGCAGGGAAGCTGAATGACAAGCTTATAATAAGACACTCAAATATTATTTACTAGAATTCTGATTGGCAAAATAATTAATGAAAAAATAAGACTACAAATTAAAACAATGATATGATTAATTTAAAGCATTAAGATTTGCAAAATAATAGTAAATCTGGTAAGTACCTAATGTTGACAAGGATGTGAGGAAGAGAAATGCCTAAACCTTATTTGTAGGATCATTAATTATTACCATAATTAATACCACCACTTTAGGGAGTTATTTGACAATACATGGTAAAACTAAAGACTCATATACTCTATAACCCAGGAATTCCACTTGTAGATTTCAATCCTAAGCAACAACAACAAAAATGTCTTACATGTATGCAAGGAGACTTGTACAAAAATTTTTATTGCAGACATTTTTGGAATTGTCAAAAAGTGAACCAATGAATGCATAAATAAGTTGAACAACAAATCTTTCTCTCTCTCTCTCTCTCTCCCTCTCTTTTTCCCTAAGATCAATGTTTTTAAAAATTTTAAAAAGTGAAAACCTAACTTTTTCTCAATGGTGACAGTAGAAAGATGGGTAAACCAAGGAGCATTCACATAATGTAACATAATAATAATAATAATAATACCTATTTGTTATGGACTGAATTTATCCCCCACCCACCCAAACTTATGTTTGAAGCCCTGACCCACAGTATCACAGAACATGACTGCGTTTGGATAAAAGGCCTTTAAAGGGGTGGTTAAGTTAAAATGAAGCCATTGGGTTGGACCCTAATCTAATCTGACTGGTGTTGCTATAAGAAGAGAGGCAATTTGAACACACACGAAGACACCAGCAATACATGTGCACAGAGAAAAGACCCTGTGGGAACACAGTGAAAAGACAGCCTCTGCCTCAGAAGAAACCAAACCTGTAACCACCTTGATCTTGGACTTTCAGTCTCCATAATTGGGAGAAAATAAATTGCTGCTGTTTAAGCCTCCAGTCTGTGGCACTTTTTATGGCAGCTCTAGCAAACGAACACACCATTCTATTCACCATAACTGCATTACTTCCTTAATTTTCACAACAATTCAGTGATGTTGGTATTATTATTTTCATATTACATGTGAGAAAATCCAGACTCAAAGAGATTACATAGGTTGCCCAAGTTTGCGTGCTTAGTTAATAGTAGATTCAAATTTTAAACCCAGAAAATCCGATGACAGAGTTCAGTTCCTAACGTCATATTAAATCACTTAAAATGAATAAGCCAGATGAAAATATATCATCAGAAATAAGTGCCTAAAATGCAGCGTTGAATGTAAAAAGGATACTTCCAATATGATATCATTTGCAATAATTTTAAAAATATACAAAATGGAAGTTATACCTTTGAAAAAGGGGAGTTGAGGTTAATTGTATTTTTTTAAGGAGCTGAAGCAAATAAGACCCAATGTTAATATCTCTTTAAACTTTGTCACAGATAATAGGTGTCTGCTAGATGTATGAAGTGTTTGATCACTTTTAAAATATTTCCTTTTTTAAAAGCATACTGTATTGCTTTAAACATCTTCCTTCGTTATGAAGTTGGACAGTACATCCTCTGTCATAAAAGAGCAGTTCATTCTTTCTGTCTTGAGTATAAACAATGAAGATAATTTGTCTTGTGTGTGTTTGTTCGTTTGTTTGTTTTGTAATGGGAGTATTAAACAGGCAGTTTTCTTCAACATATGTTGGTTGTTTTACAAAATAGTATGGATCACTTTACAAGTCAGGTTGCTAAGTTGATCATACAGCAAAAGACTAAAGACAATGATTAGAAACAGATGTGACATTTAAAAAGCTTCCACTATAAAAGGCAGAAAAGAGACAAAGGGGAAGCCAGAGCATAGCTGAAGCTACGGTGTACTTCCACAGGCATCTCTCTGCCCTGAGTAAAGAGAAAGCTCACTGCCACCTCCGTCCCAAATATGTGGAGAACATTGTTTTCTCCACATAGACAAGAAAAAGCACTGATTCAGGAGCTGGTTGCTCTGAGACATATTTAAGAATCAGACCAGACTCAGTGATTGCAATCACTTATTGCCTAGTTAGAGGGGGGGGAAAAAACCATTAATGTAGGATTTGTATAGTGGAAAGCTCAACAGAAGTTGAAATACAGAGTCAAAAGAAATAGTCTTAAGAAACCAGGGGTAGTTACGGAATTCACTAAGTAGGCTAATTTCTGTCAACTTCTGGAACGCTGATTAAAAACAATTGCAACAGCACTGGCTGGTGTGGCTCAGTGGATTGAGTGTCGGCCTGAGACCCAAAGGGTCACTAGTTCGATTCCCCAAATGGGGCACATGCCTGGGTTACAGGTTGGGTCCCCAGTCGTGGGGGGGCAGGTGCACGAGAGGCAATCACACATTGATGTTTCTCTCCCTCTCTTTCTCCCTCCCTTCCTCTCTGTCTAAAAATAAAATAAATAAAATCTTTTAAAAAATCAACAACAACAACAACATAAGCCTATTGGTCACTTTAGTCTTTCCTAAGATAAACATGAACAATACTCAGTGTCTTGGGGAGATAGTCCTCCATGGGTCGCTCTCATTTTTGTATATCTGAGCCAAGGCACTGACATCTTCTCTTCTGGACTAACTCATCAGGGATATTTATAATAGAGAACAACCTGGGAAAGCAGAGAGAATGCCTCCCTCCGGAACAGGGAGTAGGTTTGTTTGCTATGCAGTATAAAAGATTTCCTAAGCTCAGGATTCCTCAGCTGCGAAGAGCACTACTCTCTGTGCAGGGTCCAGTGGGCCATGCCGCATAGCCCCCAAGGGCTTTGGAAGTCCAAAGGAACCAATGAGAACAAGATGGTCATGCTGCTTGCTGTATTGTGAGTAATAAAGTCCTTTGTCTCTGACCCAGGAGTCTTGTGACTTATGTCAGCGTCCACTAGAGTAAACTGTATTAGCTTGCAAGTGGAGTAAAATCTCAGACCCTGTACAAGCCTTAACAAGTATTACTTCTAAGGTTAGTGGTTAAATATAACAAGTTCAGGTTCATCAAATAGATATTGATCACTTCTTACATGTCAGGCACTGTGCTAAGTAAGTGTTGGACATCTATTATCTTGCCGAAGCCTCATATTGGATCTTAGGGGAACTGAGGCAGAGTTGGGTTACATAACCTACTAAAAGTCACACAATTTATGAGTGGCAGCTTCAGGCTACTAGCTCAGCCAATCTGACTGGAGCATCTACTTTTACTGACTTCCTAGCCATGCAGTAACTCTTTCCAATTGCAACGGTTGCCCCTGTTAACAATAAAGAAGCTAACATCTGAATTCTTAGTGCTTTCTCAAAGTCACAGAATTCATTCCTGGGAAGTTAGGATATCAACCCCATTTTAAAAATCAAAGGCAATATTGATTGTTAAGTAAAGAAGTAGCTTTCAAACATTTTGCATGATAATGTTTCTTGCTATAATTTTCCAGTATTCTCTATTTATTTTGTAATTTTTTTACTGAAAGCAAAAGAAGCACATTTTCCACAGGCAAGATCAACTAAAAAATGCTAAAATTAGTGGCCAAAAGTTTGAGGAGAAACAGGATTTGAACAATTCAAAATTAATTTCCCCAAGAAACTTATCAACTGCAACAAAAAAAAGAAAAAGAAAGAAAGAAAAGTAACTTTATGGTAGAGAAACCCAGCAGAAACTAAGTTAACTCAGGGATGAAGGTGCATTGCCAGCAACAGGACAGTCAAATTCCTTGATGTGACATGCTGAGGACACATCATTTTCATGTTGGTATTCTTCCCAAAATAAAGCATATCTCATTCTCCAAGCATGAGAAAACATCACACGCCCAAATTGAGGGACATTCTACAAAAAATGGTTAATCAATATTCCTTAAAGGTGTCAGGGTCATAAAGGTCAAGGAAAGACTATAGACTAGCACAGACAAAGGAGGCATAACAATGAGACACAACGGGAGATCTTGGATAAGATCCTGGAACAAACAAGGAAAAACGTTTGCATTAAAATTGATGAAATTAGGAAAAGGTCCATAGTGTAGTTAATGTTAATTTCCTGTATGTGCTAATTGCAGTATGATTTTATTTAAAATGTTGGGGGTGGGGCAGGATGAGTGATATAAGGGAATTCTTTGTATTTTTTCAACTTCTTTATAAGTTCAATGTTAATTCAAAATAAAAAGTTTTATAAAATTTTAATTATAATGTCACTTATATAAAACAATGTTTTATGAAAAGGAGTATAGTGGTTAAGATCACATTCCCTGTATTCAAATCTCAATTCTTCACCTATTAACTGCATTATATGGGGCAAGTTGTACTAACATTTCTGTGCTCCAAATTACTCATCTCACAAATGAGCAACGTAATTATTCCTACTCAGAAGATTGTTAGAAAGATTTAATAAGGGAATCCTTGCCAAATCCTAAAAACAGAGGTTGAACATAATAAGTACTCAATAAACAGCGTCTTTTTGCTGCTGTTGTTAATGTACAGTGGTTCGCTTATGCCAGGCACCCTTGGATTTTACCTGTCAAAGGTGGTCTACTCAAAAGCAGCAGTCAGCTCTTGGAAGCAAAGAGCAGGCAAGTACAAAGAGCAAAATTGCGGCCTCACTATGGGCTGCCCTGCACCAGGGGTGGCCAGCTCAAAGGTCAACAAGGGCCAAGTGTGAGGCACCTGCAAGGGAAGTCAGTCTGGGCAGCAATGTTGTGGACTGAGAGCTAATGCCCCGTCCAAGGGGGCAGCTACACGCCCCTTGTTACCACAAGGCCACGCACGAGGCACAGGGCCAAATACTGCCAGGTCTTCCAACTTTTCAAGAGAAGCAAGAATCTTGGCTTTTTATAAAACAACACCCCATTTCTAAATGTTGGCAAATAATTCAAGAGTGTAAAATCCTCTGAGGCTGATACTACAAAAGGCCAAAGCAAACTGTCAATGAGCCAGATACAGCTGGTGGCCTCCACTTTGAACACTGACTTTTTAGCAGGTACAACTAGGGAAATGGTGACTGAGTAGGGTTTTGAGGTCAAAATACCTTGGTACAAATTCACTTCTGCCAATAATAATGTTACCTATACACACATACTCACACACACACACACACCAATACTTAGTCATACAAACTGGAGAAATTTGGACAGCATTAAGCACAATTTTTGAATTGTAAGTCTCAGAACTTTTCATATGCTCAGGTACATTGTGAATCCAGATTAGAAGCCATGCTGTGCCTTTCTTTTTTTATCAATTTTATCTGCTACTCAGCCTTTTCCCAAGGAGCTACTCATTGGGACAAGCTGCACTTGGGGGACGCTAGACCAGATGGTGTCTGGTTCTCCTCTGTGACCTGCCACGACCTTCTACCATCCTGAACTCAGCATCTAAACCACTTTTCCCTTCTTTTCCCCCACAATGCTTGGTACATGGTGGACTCTTGGTCAACTCTTACCGAATTAATTGCCACTGGCAAAGGAATTTGGAGCTCACAATGCAGTCTGTACTTCAGCTTAGGAAAAAGAAAAAAGAAAAATAAAGCCAGATGCCACACTGAACTGAACAAACTTGAGCCTGCTGGCTCTTCCAGTTGGCTTTGATTGTTTACAAAGGAAAAGCCAAACAAAGAAGGAGGTGGAATTTATTTCAGTAAACAGCATCTTTCAAAGAGAAAGAACTCAATTTCCTCCAGGAGAGGCGGCCTCACTGCTGCTACAATCAGAAAACATTTGCAAACAACCACTTGGTTAAAGAAAACAATATGTTCAAACAACAGAACTGTGGATTTCCTCTGGGCATTTGGTGTGTGTGTATATGTTTTGGAAGAAGGTCAGGGGGAGATGCACTTGCACGCATTTCATCTTTATGAATAAGGGCATTTGATATCTTGGCACTGGAAAGTGAAAGGTTGATACCAGCAGCGTGTTTAAACTGTAAGGGACTTTACGCCCTACATCACCAAACGTTCCTCAGTTGGCAGATGAGGAAAAGAAGTCCCAGAAAGGATGACTGACTTTCTGAAAGAAGTGGTCCTAGCCCTGTTTCCTTCCTTCCTACTCCCTTCTACCTAATTTTCTTTACTCAGCGTGCCACCTTTTAAAGCACCGGAGCCCTGGAAGAAATGGCTCACAAAGCCACAACTCTAACAGATAATTCCAGCAGCTGTAAAACAGACAGACATGGGAAATGGCAGAAGTCAAACAGAAGAACTGAGTGTTGGTCAAGGTGAAGAGGTAACTTCGAAAGCAACAGAACTGCATGCCCAAATCCACAGAAAATCTAATGGCATTGCTGGAAGATAACATAAACTGCTACAGTAATAACACTAACAACTAACATTTCCTGAGGGTCTCTGTGTGCCAAGCATGGTCCCAAATGCCTCTGTCCTTCATCTGGTTCAATCCTCACAGCTACACCCTCTGCAGGAGGGGTAGCGCCATATCCACTTTCACTGGTGGGAAAACCGAGGGCTAAATAATTAATGCCCAAGGTTACAGCTGAGAAGTAAACATGTTGGGATTTGGACCCAGGTCTATTTGGTTCCAAAGCCCGACACTGTTCTACTACACCAAAAAGAATGGTGAGAAGCCACTTATGTCATATTATGATGTATAAGTCAATTTTTAGATACCTAAAGAAAATGCTCATTCCTTATCTATAATGCCCAGTGCTTGTCAGTCACTGTGGTCCGTGTTGAGATTGAAGCGGTGAATCAGATCCTGCCTGGGCACTCAAGGTAGGATCCGGGGAAAGTAAAGAAGACAAAATAAGTATTATGATCTGGGCCATAGGAGAGAACTGGGGCGGCGGGGGGCATGCATTATACTCAACTGGGGGTCCCTGGAAGGGTAGTTGGAATTGGTCACATTTGAGGTGGTCCTTGAAAGAGGAAAAGGGTTCTCAGAGGGGAAGCAGGATTAAAATGCTATCCTAGACACAACTGAAGGATCGGAGAGCTTCACCAGCACATGGCTGGGGCATGAGGTAATCAAGAGGAAGAGGAAGATGAACTTGGAAAATCTAAGGATCTTGAACTTCAGGCTGAGCAGTTTGAACTTCACATTATATGTAATAAGGATGTCATGGAATAGATTCAGTTTAAGACATTTGACCATAAAAATAACCCAGATGAAATAGAAATTAGCCTGTCAAAAACATGAGTTAAAAGGAGACATTCTTTTTTAGTCAGATCTCTGTCAGAATTCCCGCTCTGCTACCCACTAGCTGTGTGACCTTTGATAAGTTACTCACATCTCTGAACCTCAACTTCCTCGTTGGCAAAGTGGGAATTGTAAGAATATCACAAGACTGTTGTGAGAGTTAAAGAAGTATCTAGACAAAGTGCTTTTGAAAGTGCCTTACACATGTGAGCTATTATTCACATGGTAGGTCTTGATTTACATAATGTTTGGTTTGTCAGTGGTTTGGGATAATCAATGCCAAGTTCTTTTTTCCTTCAAAACGTGCCCTTGGCTATTATACACAGAGAGATGGTGGTGTGGTAGGAAAGAACCCTGGTTTTAGAGAGAGGCAGGCTCAGTTTCTGATTGTGATTCCCCCCACCCAGTTGTGGTGGAGTCTAAGTTGAATAATCTTAGGCCAATGATGACCCCTCTCTGAGGTTTAGGGTCCTCTTTTAGCACTGTGGGTAGCACAGAGTTGATAGTCAGCGAATATAACTGCCCTTCTCGTCCCTTCTAGGTCAGACATTACCTGTGATGCCAGCAAGTCACTTAACTTCTCTGGGCCTCCGTTTCTACTTAAAAATATGGAATAAGAATCTGCACTGGGTACTTTATGGGATTATTCTAAAGATCAAATTGCAGATGGAATAACATAGACCAATGCTTTGTAAACTGAATCTCTTTACAAACATATGGGATCATGATTACAAATACAGACAATGTTGCTGAGGCAAAACAGAGTTAATATTTTGAGTGGCTACATAAGCTCTAAGTAAGAATAACAGTGAAACTTTCAACTCCTGTCCCAATAAAGGTGAAAAACGGTTTACCTTTATGAGCCTATTCATTGCTACCTTGTGAAAACAGAGTTAAATGCTATAAAATGAGGCCAATTAAATCTACACAATTCTGTTTCCTGCCTCCCATCAATTTTACCTCTTTCTCCTCCTCTCCCAAATGTTAGCCTCTCCCCTCACCCATCTTCTCGTCATGGCAAAGTCTTATATTTGTAAAGATCATAAAATGCAACACACATTGGAAAAAATCACCCTCAAACATACAGAGGTACATCTACAACATGCACACACACGGGGAGGATCAGCACACCCCTTCCCAACAGTGTCTTTAAGAAAGGAAATAGCCAATTGGGAAGGGCCGATTTAATGGACTCCCTGGGCAGTCCTGGTAACGTGACCATGACCATTTCTTGAATCCCTTCCACATGCTCTTCATACCAAGACATACAAGCTTAGCCTAGAGTCAGCCCTGAATGGACATTCAAAACCTAAATGCCCTTTAAGGAAATCAAATGTCAAAGCATTTGTTCCAAGGGACTGCCAGAGTTCCTAGCCAGAGAGGACTTCCCTTGGGGTTTCTTTCTGTCATAAAGAGATGGAAACATCACCCCCCAGAACCCCTATAGATGTATAATGTCCTGATTGGGAAATATTGTATTTTTGTTTTATGTTTACTTTTGTTCTTTTATGAACAGTGAGAAAGAGAAGGACCTGGGCCGTGGTGGAAGAAACACTGGACTTGAAGCGAAACCACCAGAATTCAAATACTCATTGTGTTTTATATTAGCTATGTCATGGTGTGTGAGTCACTTCTCACCTGTTAACATGGGGCGACAATGCCCACCTCCCAGGAAGTTGGGCTGCTCAATAGAAATCCGGAAATAAAAGAGGCTTTTATATTTTTAGTGTTGAATAAATGTGACTTGTCATCACTCCAAAGAGCAATGAATTAAAGTCAGGAGACACAGGACCTGGATCCTGGCCCTCCGCTTAATAGCTGGGTGACCTTGAGAGATGATTTACCTCTTGGAGGCTCATTTTCCTCACACTATTCAAGAAATGTTCACAAAAGCCTCTTATATGGCAGGTACTGTGAATCATGCTATGAGCTGTTAGTCAAACAGAAGGGATAAGCATAATATTATTGACTAAGTACTAATGGTTAATTATGTGAATTACACAATTTCATCATTTCCCTGTGGTATCTGCCCTTATGATCAACATTTCTAGGTTATGTTATTTTCCTCCATCTTAACCCTGTATTCTAACTTATATTTTCCCAGCTTCTGAATAGTAAATATTTATAATTTCTACTTTTCTATTGAGTATTGCCATACTGAGCAAGACACGACAAACAGTCTGTGGAATAAAATTGCGACAATGGGATACCTAACAAATAATAGCGAAGGGAAATGTTGCAGGATTAAGACTCACTGACTTCCCCCAAGTCAGTCTGGTTACGCGACCTCAAACAGACCCTAATGGGAAGACTGAAATAAAGATGCTTGCTTTTACAAGATCTGATACGGTTAGGAAAAAGTGATAAAAAGAAAAAGAAAAAGATATCATTTTGAGAAGGTCACTCTGATGCATACATATTGCAAAGAACGGTATCAGCAGATTCCTGGTAACAAGTTTTGAAAGTGGGAGGAATGCATGGAAATCAGAATTTTCTCTTTTGAACACTGTGGAACTGGTGGCAACTCCCACCAGCAAAGGCTCAAATGACTGGCCAAAGGCACCAAGTTTTGTGGAACACCCACTATGCTAAGTGTCTGACAACTACTAACACATTTAAATCCTCATGTCTGTGAAGGAGATGGTACTGTTCCTCTTCACAACTTGCCCACACCCAGGTGGCTATGGGATGCAGACCCAAATTTTTCTGAGCAAATTTGCACTATCTTTTTACTCCACTATGCTTAATTCCCTTTGTTAGGGCTGACTCCCCCCTAACTTTGCTGAGTTTAACACTGCCCCTGGCTCTGCCACGGTATTAGGATGCCCCTGATATGTAGGTGTGCCCCATTGGGGCACAACACCTATCCCACATTCTCATCCCTTCCCACCTGCTTCTTGGTCCATGGCCGTTCCACAGCAGCCACATAAAGGACAGAGCAGACTTAATAAAGCATCAGTGGGAGCCTCAGTGTATGCTCTATCCAGGGTGAAGAGGAGAAAACTTCTAGTTGTGCTTAGGAAGAGCTGTTTTCCATTTTAAGAGCTTGTATTGTGTGAGACAACTCTGACTGGTATCATGAAAGGAGCACAGAACTTTGTCAGAAACTTATTAGATGAAGCCCAGGCTCTATAGCAGCATTATACAATATTATTTCCTATGAGGATTTACATGTTCTATATCTATGCTGTCTAATATGGTAGTCATAAGCCATGTGTGGCCATAGAACAATTGAAAATTGGCTCGTGCAACTGAGCAACTCAATTTTTAATTTTATTTAGAATGAACTAATTTAAATTTAAATGGCCACATGTAGCTAGTGACTACTGGATTGGACAGTACAGACCAGCCATGTGACCTTGCACAAGTTATTTCACTTCCCTGGGCCTGAGATCATTCCTCTCTTCATGACCCTGCCACCTCATGACTGCATTAGATTGACAAAGTAAGAGAAGAACCACACAAGTGCCTGACACAAAACCTTGACTTAATAAGTACTCAAGAGACTTTAGTGAATCTGAAAAATGTGAATCTCAGAACGGTCCAAGAAAAATGCATGTTAAAAGTGTAAGCCTGGATATTTCTCCAGAATTGATTCCTTATGATTGCTTTGTTCATCTAAACCTCATTTGCTTGCCAAGAATGACCTTTGAGAAAACAAGGGCTGAAGACAGCCATGCTCACTATAGGGCTGTGAATATAATCTCTACCCCTGACTTCCCTGCTTGCCCCTGGAGCTCTAACATGTCGTTTTCTCCGGGTGGTACTAATGGGAGTACCTGAAAGCAAGGCCAAGCACTATGCATCTGATGTAGCCAAAGCGTTTGAGAGTTTTACCAAAAATTTCTTTTCGTCTTCTCCACTTTTTAAACACATTGTTTTCAGGAAAATTTTCCCATCTGATTCTGATTCATTTGCACTTAACTCATCAGAGGGCGGTGTTGTAATACCAGATTGACTTGCAGAAAGTTCCAATTCACGTATCTCATAGCTTCTTTCCTTAGAGACGAGTGGGTTCGCTCAGCAGATGGACAAAGCACACTCAAGATGAAACAGAGGGCACAAGACGGCAGTTCCAGCTCTGCTACAAACTCACTGTATACCCCAAGCATGTTGCTAATTTCTGGGGTACAGGCCTTCCCTCCTGGGAAATGAGGGTTTCAAGCGAGTGGCAACTGAGTTCCGTACAAATGGAGTAATTAAAGCTCTCTAATGTGGAGAAGCCCAGTATTTTTGCAAAGGGCATGGGAGTCACTAAGGGCCCACACAAAATCGTACAGTTTGATGAAAGAAACCTAAAAGATGTTCTGCAATGACAAAAAGAAAAAAGAAAAAAGAAAAAAAGGAAATGTGGTTACCAGAAATTCACGTGAGTTCGGGAACATTAAATAATCCTAGACCAGGCCTGATATTTGAATAGCTATATATTAGACAAGATCTTCTAACATGGTCTGATGGATAAGACACAGCAATGAGAACCGGACAGTGGTATGGATTAAATGGTAAATCCAGGATTTAAGTGTAGTATAGTTGGCAGTCACAGACCTGCTCCTTTTGCCCTAAACTGTGTTGTCCAGAAATGGTTACAAGACTTTCTATGACTGGTATCAATGTAAGACCAAGATGCTATGAGGTGGATTATTGCATTGAGTTGGTGACCAACTAACTGGCCCTTTTTGAGTCAAGAGCCATTGCCTATAGTTGAATAAAATGAACAGCAAACTTCTCTAAGCAGCCATCTCAGCCAGTGTCCTTGTGATTCCATTCTTCTTAAGGCCTGGGGCATTGCCTACAAAACCCATTGAGTACCCATGGAACCACTGTTGAGATGATTTCATCAAAGTCCTTGGTTTCAGTAGTCTCCTGCATGATAACAACTCCCCAATTTTATCACCAGACTATATTTTCTTTTGACTTTCTGTCTCATATATACAACAGTTTCCTTAACATCTTCACTTGGATGTCTTTCAGGTATCTCAAGCTAAATATGCCCACAATAAAGCTTAACATTCTCCTCCCACAACTTCTCCTGATCCAATGTTCCCCACCTCAGCAAGGAGCAATGCCACCAGCAGACCAGGAGACACTGGATCAAGGGACATCGAGTTCAGTCACTGTCTTTCAACCTTCTGCTGAACTCTCTTTGTGAACCCTGAGGGTTAGAACATTTTGAGCTAAATGGAATCTAGATCTGTCTTCTATCTCTGACTCATTGGGCCTACCAATAGTGAAGATGTGGTCTTCCATGGGCTTAGAGTTGTTGATTTGAGGTCCTTCTGGAGCAGTCATTTTTCCCATGAGACTGTGAGGTCTGGAGAAGGGAGGGAGCACATTCTGATTATTCTGTATTTCTATAGCACAAACTAGGTACAACGAAGTGAAAGTTATAGACTCTGTTCTCTACATCCTCTGAAATTTCTCAACACCTTCATTCTAGCATTATCACAGGAGCTATAATTGTCTATTCTATTCTTCACTAGATGGTAAGCTTTGTCTTACTTGTTCCCCTTTGCTACCCTAGCACTAAACTCATAGCCTGACACGTAGGAAGTGTTGAGAGAATATGTAACAAATGAAGAAATAAAGGAACTGATAAGGTATTCAATCAACCAGAAAGCTCTGGCAAGCCCTGAATGTGCTACATCCAACAAAGGTCTAAGCACATATACTTACTTTCCTTCATCTCACAGCCCAGGCAGAACTTGGGAAGAAAGCTTCAGGGAGAGTTTAATGTTCCGTGGAAATTTCTCACCAGCAATCAACACCCAGTCTGACCTTCACGATTATCTTTCTCTCTTCTCTCTTGCTTTAAAGTCATTTGTAGTGTCTTTTCCTCCTTTCAGCTTACTCGTTATTATGATAATGACTTCAAACACTAAGCATGGCTATTCAGGGCACAGTGAAAATGTGTTTTTCCCATCAGTACTGATGAAATAGTTTCCACTGTCTGTTTCCCTTGCAGATAGCAATCAAAGTCCGGAGCAACAATTTTTTGTTGTTGTTGTTCAAACTCTTGTCCAATATAGAACCTAAAACTTGTCCTTGGAAAGCAACACCCATTGGGAATTTAATCACAAGTGCTCTTTGCTTGGCCCAATTCATTACTGTTATTTGAAATGATCTGTTTCTGGGAGCTGATTTCCCTATTCTTCCCCTTTGGTCTTCCCAGAAAGCCAAAATAAGAGGCCTTTGAGTAATGTATTTATTCCCTTTTGACCTCCACTGGGATCTCTAGGAACTAACACTAGCCTGTAAATCTGTCGTCTTTTTACTGCGTCCTCTGTTTATATTGCCCTAAGCTCTAACCGCATTGTTCCCTGAGCTCTTCACTCACTCAGATTGATTGACTTGGCATCACCAGGTAAATATCTACCACTTACTATCCACACCAGGCCCTATCACTTACTAGTTACATGACCTTGGACCACTCTTTCAGCTCCTAGCTTCAGTGTTTCCACTAATAAAATAGGAGTACTCACATATGTCTCACAGGGTAGTGGTGAGATTAAGTCATGCAATATACCAGATACTATGTGGAATTTGTCTTGAAATGGTTGGAGGACCATAGATTCTCCTTCTCCTTGCCGATCTCTTTCTCCTTTGACCTTTTGTGGCACTATGCTATGTGAACATAGAATTCACAGAATGGTCTTTAGAAATAGTAATCTGAAAATTCCCATTTCAAATGCTTAGCACACACATACCATAAATTAGGCATTTGGACTTAGGTCATTTCAAATTCCAAGGATGACCTGTCTCCACTACCCTGTACTTCTCCTGTGATTTTTCCTTCCTTTTTAAGATTTTATTGATTTATTTTTAGAGCATGGGGAAGTGAGGGAGAAAGAGAGGGAGAGAAACATCAATGTGTGGTTGCCTCTCACACATGCCCTACTGGGGACACGGCCTGCAACCCAGGCATGTACCCTAACTGGGAATTGAACCAGTGACCCTTTTGTTCATAGGTTGGCACTCAATACACTGAGCCATACCAGCCAGGGCTTGCCTTTATAATTAAAAAAAAAAAAATAGTCCTGGTGCTCATTCCAAAGAGGTTATGAGGAAACACTATGGGAAATATAAAGAAAAGGGATGTGCTGTTTTTCTAAAGCCTTTTGTTCTTTGATAAGCTTAGTCCCTAGTCCCATACACACTGGTGATAGTCATTCATAAGTAACATACATATAGAACATTCACCCTCTGTCAGGTGCTCCACTGGTATATTACTTGCAGAGCACATTTAACTCTCACAACATGCCTACACACCTGCAGCTATTGAACAATTATTAAACAATAAGGTTGTAGGGGGAGCAGCCATCCCCAGACACACTCTGCTGTGTATCTTCAGGGGTCCACCCAACAGCTGGGCTCCCCACTCCAGCTTTGCTCATGAGCAATTAGAAGAGCAATTATATGTCAAGCTGAAAGTAACCAGTGATTAATCTGCCAAAGAGCACTGTGTCAGTCTTACTGTGTTTTGTTCATAAATGATCCCAAAAAAAGTAACATGTGGACATGCAGAGATCAGGGGGCCACGTATGTCTCTGCCATTTCAACTTGCTGCAGAAATGCCTAAGGTCTTTGGTGCCAATGCTTTGCATCTCCAGAAGCCAACAGTCATTCCAGAGCCCATGTGGTACCTGGAACTCTGGACTCCAGACTGGAATCGCTATATAGTTTTGTTCCTCAAAGCACAAAGCAATTTCCATAGAGAATAAGCCAGTTCTTCTCTGCCAACCTATCATTGACCGTTAGGTTGACAGAAGGTTGTGGACCTTTGTTGGCAAAGGGGCAGCACTAACAATTCACCCATGTTATCATACACTATCAGGGTAGGACATAGCCAACCCAGCCCCTGAGATTTATGGAGGTATTGCGTTCCATTAAGCCAAGCAACTGAAATTTTAGTAATATCATTGAGGGAGGGGCTGTCTCCTTTGAGGACAGTTTAGCCACACAGGTAATATATAAAACTGCTTTTACCCCCTTGAATAATTATACAGGGTCTGGCAGAAATAAGGCCTGCTTGAGTAAGGTTGGTAGGGTGATAATAGGGGTGTAATAATTTATAGTTTTAATTTGAACACATCACCTAAAATGTCATATGGTGGGTTTTTGAGTGTGACATTGTTATGTTACAGAATTACATGCTTATGATTTTGTAATAAGATATTTTGTAATAAAAAAAATGGGGCGTTATTTGTGCCGGACCCTGTAAATACAGAGCACATGCATCCACAACATATATGAAACTCCTGAAGCTCCAAGACAGTCTAAGACTTGGACAGAACTGACTTCTGATCAGGTTCCTTGTTCCATCTCAATGCTGGGTCACATACTTTATAATCAACGTCTGCCCTTTGATGCACAAAGTTGGCAGTTTTCAAAATGCTTTCATATTCATTATTTCATTAGTCATTCACAATGACCTTGAAGGGTTATCATCTGTGTTTGCCATATGTGGAAACTATGGGTCAGAAAGGATAAGTAACTTACTAAACATCCCATAGGCCAGAGTGGCAAAGATAGAGCTACGTGATTGTTTGGTGTTCATGCCGCTGCCTTCAGCCAGCTCAGATTTCTAGATGCAACTTTGTACTGATAAATGTTCTGAGGTGTGACCTAGGCTCTCTGCTTGGGTGACTAGAAGAAGCAAGGAGGTTCCTTTTAGACATTACTAGACTTCATTTCTTCAAGTCTCAGCACAATGTCACCTTCTCAAGGATGTCTCCCCTGACACCCCTGTCTAAGTTAGGGGTTCTACTGCTCTTTGTTCCCATAGCATCTTTTTCTTCCTATTTAGTAATAGTCAACATACTTACAACTTTTTCAATTGCTCTTTTCTTTGCTAGCTTAAATTTCCATGAACATAGGGACCGTATTCAGCTAGCATAGTTCCTAATTGTTATTAGGCACTTAATAGATGTATAGAATGAAAGAACACATAATGCTGTCTCATGAAGAAGTCTAGATAGGTCCAGAGAGTGTCATCAATCAGAAGGCAACTTGCCAGAGGTAATCAGAGAATAAGTACAAAAACATACCCAAGAGATCATCAGCTGGTCAACTGATGTAAGCCACTTGCTGTCAGGTCTAATGGGGTCTGGGAGCTAGGAATAGGACCACAGTCAAGGGGAGAGGACTCAGAGCCTTTGTTTCCTGCAGGAGAGACCACTCAAACCTCTCCTCTAGGAGGCAGAGGGCCAGTATCCCAACAACAGAACCAGGAAACAAAGCTCATAGCTTTTGGGGGGATATTTTAGTTAAAATATTTGTCTCTATACCTAGACAAATACTTTCCTTCTTTTATGCTCAACCATTTCAAAAGGCTTTCATTTTCTACTATTTCCCAGTAGTAGATGACAGGGATCTGTAGATAGAAGTACTGGTGGAATATCATGGCAGAAAGTATATTTAAGGAAGATTATTCTCTTAGGATAGAGAAAAACTACGCATGACTCAGGAAGACCAACTAACAGGCTAACAGTCAAGAGAAAAGTAATGACAAGAAATACAACAATGAAAATTGGAGCAGGGTGAACAGAATTGAAATCTATGACAAAAGTACACTCGGTTAAGTTTGGTAATTGATAGAATATGTAAAGCCTTTTGACTGGCTTTTTGTTTATATCCTTTATTTTTATATCCTTTATCTCCTTTGATCTTCATAGGGAGACAGGCTTGAGAGATCACCTGCCCAAGTTCCACATGCTGGGAGCTCTAGCATGGGGCTGGAGTCCGTCTCCAAGACTACCATCTCCAAGCCTTCCAACCAGCGTCAGGACATTGTGTGATGTGGAGTTTAGGTTGCAGGAATGGTTCACCTTGCTTCTGCAGGACCAAGCAGTCTTTGATCTCATTTGTGTACTCATATTTAAGTAAATGCACATTTGTAGTCATGCATTTCCCAGAAGGGAGGTCAGAGGATTCCCATCAGCTCCGGGCGTCTCAGCAGATGCTGCAACAGAGTCCCCAGTTTCTCACAACAAGCTTCGCTACCTATGAGTGAGACCTGATTTTCTTTCCTTATTTTTTTTTTAAGATTTTATTTATCCATTTTTAGACAGAGGGAAAGGGAGGTAGAAAAAAGATGGAGAGAAACATCAATGTGTGGTTGCCTCTCGTGCGCCCCCTACTGGGGACCCGGTCTGCAACCCAGGCATGTGCCCTGACTGGGAATCAAACCAGCGACCCTTTGGATCACAGGCCAGTTCTCAATCCACTGAGCCACATCAGCCAGGGCTGACCTGATTTTCATGTTTACTGTTTTTCCTGATTGCTAAGGAAATTCCCAGGTCATTGTATAATCTCCAAATAAGAAATTTTAAAAAGATAAACTGATTTACTCTGCTACAACTTACTTTTTTATCTGATAATATAATACAAAACACTCACTAACATTGATGGAGGCTCTATTAATTGTCAGGCAGGCAGGTGTACCTTCACATACAGCATCTTATTTAATCTTCACAATAGTTTCAGACAGGGATTGTTATTTCCTCTATTCTACAGATGAGGAAACCGAGACTCCCAGAGTCTCAGAGAAACTTGCCCAGGGTCACAGGTCTGGTGAGTGGCAGAGACAGCATTCTGGGCAGGTCCTATGATTCCAGAGCCTACACGCCCAACTGCAGCTATATACCAGAAGTATCTTTCCAAGTCAAACATATTTAATTATATCTGTTTCTTGAAGAAAAGGCTTTCATCTTCTACTATTCCCCTAACTGCTTCTTGGGTTTGGTTAATCAGAGTGAAGGGGCCAATCTACAATTCATTTTTTAAAGATCACATCCTTCAAGTAAGCTTAAACAGGTTCTTTCAAATCTACTTGCTGAGCCAAAAATCCTCATGATTATGCCCTCTTAAAGTGGACAAAACATTTGACCAAAACGGAAAACTTGGATATTGCTTTAGGTTCTGGCTACACTATTAACTTACTTAGTGACCTTGGGCTAGTAACCCCTCTGTCTGCCTTTCAGTCACCTCACCTTTATGATGAAAAGTTTGAGTGGTTTCTGAGGATCCTTCCAGTTCTAACCTATTATAACATGTCTCTTATAGCTTCCTAAGATGTGTATGGACTTATTTTATAGGTCTTTTACTTGCAATAAAATTTAAATAATTCACAGTAATATTCAGAATAGTAGAATGGCCAGGGAAAGATATTGGAGGCTCTGTTAATTTCCTATGGCTGCTGAAACAAATGATCACAAACTTAGTGGCTTAAAACAACAGATATTTATTCTCTCAGTTCTGGAGGCTGGACTTTGAAATCAAGGTGTTTATTGGGTTATGCTCCCTCCAGACTCCCTAGAGGAGAACCCATTCTTTGCCTCTTCCAGTTTCTGGTTATCTATTGGTCTTCAGAGCTATGACTACGTCACTCCCACCTGTTCCCAGCCTCTGCAGTCATTTTGTCTTCTCCTCTTGTTCTGTGTTAAACCTACCTCTGTCTCTCTCTGATAAGGACATTTGTGACTGGCTGCCCCCTTCTCTAGATCCTTAACTTAATCACATTTTCAGCAACCTTTTTCTAAAGAAGGTCACATTTCTAGGTTCCAGGAATTAAGATCTGATATCTTTGGGGGCCATTGTGTAGTCTACAACAAAGGAACACCAGGACTCATTTCAACTACTTCATGATGACACTCAAGGTGATCTCTCAAGGACATCATTATGAGCAACAAGGGCCCCGCAGAGGTCCATATAAAATTGCTGGGGGTATTTGATGGGGTGGGGGTGGGGCCAAGGAGAAGAAGAAGGTCAAAAGAGGCTGACTGCAGAGGGATTGTTACAGAGTGTGGAGAGTGTTTGCAACCTGAAACAACACACGACTCCCTCGGGCAGACTGGCTGAAAGGCTGCACCCTCACAAACCAGAACAAGATGACCAAAGAGCCCTGGACTGCCCAACCAAAGAGCGATTTTATGACTCGAACCATTTGTTGTAAAATCAAACAACTCCTTGGTGCTAGAACTTTCCTTCTCTGACCCATCTAATTCCCTACAATACATTTACTTATTATTTTAAGGAAAAAATAAGGCGCACTTTTTGCCCCTACTTATACTACACCTAGGTTCCTTAAACTAGCATGGGATATCCCAGCTCATTTTTTCTTCTTGAAAATTCACTAACTTCAGGAGGTATTTTTTTAATAACAAGGTCCAAAGGATAGTTTAGTAAATCAAAAGATGTCTACCTTACTGTAAATTTCCTAGGAAATTTGAATTCAAGACTGGGTTCTACCAGCACCAGCTGGGTGTCTTTGGTTAAGTCATACCTTCCTGTGCCACTGAGAGGTCTCCCTTCCCAGCCACAGGATCTCTCTCTGATTTAGAATAATCTTGAAAAATATCCTGCCAGCTTCTAAACTGAAAGCTCTTAGATGGCAGGGAACTGTCTCGAAGAAAATAATGATTTATTGAACATCATGTTCCCTCTAGCGCTTAGTAAATTTCCTGTAAATAATGGAAATTATTCCTGTTTTAAAGAGGAACAAAGTGAGTTCCTAGAGAGTTTAGGTAACTATCTCAAAATGATATTCAGAGCAGGAGAAGTCAGGATTTAGACCCTACGTTCAAACTTCACACTCTTTCCCGCAGACCAGGCCCCCTCCCTTATCTCTAGCACCAACTACAGTATCTAGAACACGGAACATGAGAGACTGGAGGAAATCCATGATGGATAAGAATGAATTAAGGAGTAGATAATGAAAGAAAAAGCTTGTTTGCACTAATCATGAGCCATGCCACCTCTGAAATGCTAGAAATCACAATAAATGTGTGTGGAAGAGGGCAAGCAGAGGACGATTGAGAGAGCAGTGATACACAAAAAAACCTTACAAATTATAATTCTCTGCCCTACCGAAAGCAATTTTCATAGGTATAGTTGCCTTTGGTTATCACGAAACACCTTAGAAGTAAAAGGCATCAGAAGTGGGTTCTCACTTTTAGTAATGGAGATGCTTTCTTAGATGTTACGCCACTGTACGATTCCGAGGGCACAAGGAACCAGACTAGTGACAATGTCATCACAGTTCTCCCAGAAGTTTTTGAGAATTTTTTCCAATGGCTTCTATAAACAAACTGTTTATGTGCATATATTTCTGGGTGTGACTAATGTCTATGACATAAAAGAAGTCATAGATCACCCCATACAGGCATGGCATCCTTAAAAGTTTAAATGTCAGACGGTGAATACCTGGCTTCCCCGTCCTCTTGCTATAGGACACTGGGTCAATTTCTCCCTCTTTATCTGTAAAGGGGAACCTAAAAATGATTTCAAGGTAAAGATGGACATTAGTTCAAAGTGTCTAACACAGATCCAAATAAATAATTATTATTCAACCTATTCAGATAACATGCTTCTTATTTAAAATGGGTACATTTCCCCTGGCTGGGTGGCTCAGTTGGTTGGAGCATCATCCCATACACCAAAAGTTTACAGGTCTGATTCCTGGTCAGGGCGCATACCTGGGTTGCAGGTTTGATCCCTAGTTGGGGTGCATATGGGAAGAAACCAATCGATGCTTCTCTCTCACACTGATGTTTCTCTCTCTTTGCCTTCCTCTCTCTCTAAAATTAACAAACATATATCATCAGGTGAGGATTAAAAACATAATAATAAAAAAGAAAATGGATACATTTACATATCTAATTTTTGAAAATGGAACAACTCTAGGGCATTAATTCAAACTTCTAGTAAGTCACAAGTTATGAGTTAATTAGATATAGCTTGTAAACTCACCTAGGGTTTAACCTCTGTGAGGAGAGAAATGTTTCATATTTAACACTCCATTCTCAATGTGGATACAATGTGTGGTACGTAGTAAACAGTCAATTGGTTGAAAATAGAGAATACACTGGACTAAGTAAAAGTATCAATATCGATAGCTACAGCTTTCACTTATATGTATGTAAAGGAGGCTTCAAGAAAAGCTCTTTAAATGGATATTCTGGTTTGAAATTCATCTTTTCCTCCAATTGTAGAACACTTAATAATGGTGCAGCTTTTACCTAACACCAGGAAACCAAACTTATAACACTGTGTAACAAATTTATAATTCCTAAATGATCATGTTCTGCCTCAGATATGTGGTGGGCTTTTGTTGTTTCGCCAATTTATTTTCTTATCCGTCATCATCTGGATGAGTCAGCCCAATTTTCTTCTAGGAATTTCCTTACTGCAGGCTCAGTCCATATCATTCGGGGAGCTCTGATGCTAGCTGCAGGGGCAAGTGTGTGACCCACTAACCCATGAAGATACAACAGTACCTTGGTCACCACAACTGGCCCAGAGATGAGCACATTACAGGCAGTCCCGGGACTTGAGTTAGAACAGCACCTCTGTCTTCCAGCGGAAATTGCCAAACTGGTAAAATATGCCTGAAGATCTTAAGATACCAATGGCCTTCTTGCTGCCACATGAATTTCTGCAGAACGAAGTCTGTGGAAAGTAGGCCAAGCAAAGAGGGGGCAGGTTACTAAAGATAATCTGGGTCCAGTCAATGCAAGTAAGTGAGCTAATAAATCCCCCCTTTTGTTTTCTTAAGTCAGTTTTAAGAAAACTGGCGTTTCTCAAACAACTGGAGTATGTGTAATAAAAATCATCATGTCAAAATCACCAACAGTTTAAGAAAAATTGATAGGAGAAAAATATAAAATCAGGACCATTCTATCCATTAATTTATTGTGCTATGTTGAAATAAGAGCACCATTATTCACTTTTCGACAACAACTAATATTCATTGAGTACAGTCAATATTTATGAGCACCTACTATGTGTTGGGTACTGGACTGAGTACTGACATGAACTTGCTCTGGGTTAGCAATTGACTTTGAGGGGTGACACCCTGAAAAAAAAATGCCAGTGCATGAGGATGGATGAATTTTCCTCCGAAGGACCAATAAGTTGTCTGTCTCTAGTGTCTGGTATGAAGCATGAAAATGACTCTGAATGCTTTTATTAAAAAGTGAATTAAAGGTCAGAGGTGAATTTCCCTTAGTCTCTAATTTCCTGTCTGTGTACCAAGGACAGACAGAGGAGGAGGGAGGGCTGAAGGGGCATAATTTGTTAAACACCAGGTGAGGATCCTTGGTGGCTGGGAGAGCTGTACCACAGAATCTGGCCAAGCTGAGCCTGGACGCCGAAGCTGTAGAGAAAGGGTTCCACATCCCTGGGGTAGGATTTTTAATATTGTCAGGGACACAGGTTGGTGAATGACTAAAAGGGGGAATGGGGGAATCAGGGTTTATCATTGAAGCAGATGAGTTGCAAGAGTAAAAAATAGATGCTCAGATTTCATTAAACATGGGCAACGGAAGACCTAGAGGGAAAATTCTAACATTATTTTTTGTGTTTAAATTTCTATTATCATACATCTCTGAAACAGTCTCCTGCCACTGGGCTGTCCACTAAATGCTAGATTATCACAAGGAGTCAAGCTGACTCGGGGTTCGACAAAGACTCTACCACTAGCTATCTGCATGCTACATAGTAAATTACAAATTCCCCAAGCCTCACGTTCCTCATCTTAAGATCAGAATATCAACATCTTCCTCAAGGATTGTGTGAGAACTGTATGATGATGCGCGTAGGAGGACCTTAACAAAGCCTTGTACATAGTAGGGACATAGCAAATCTTGGTTTTCTTTTCCTCCCTTATCCATTTCACACCATTTAGCAAACACTGAGACATTCTATGGAGCAAGATGGTGGGATGGTGCAGACACATCCTGGTGTCCATACAGCTGGAATTTCTACCTCGTGCCTGCTATTTATCATCCATGAGAATTCAACAGATTTCCTCCCCCCAGTTCAGGGTTTTCCTTAATCTTAAATATGTGCATAATCACTATTGCCTCATGTATCTCACAGCATTGTAAAATGATCAAATGAATCAATAAATTTAAAAATGCTTTGAAATGAAGGTGTCATATATATATCTATGGGTACATACATGTACACATGTATATATGGTTTTATATTTATATATCAAATTGTACATGAAATAGGAGACATACTAAATATTTTATAAACATTAAATGTGTATCAATTTTCATGGCACTGGATTTGGTAATGTTTTCTTAGATACAACACCAAAAGTACAAGCAACAAAAGTAATGAAAGACAAAATGGACTTTATCAGAATTAAAACCATCTGTGTGTCAAAGACTATTATCAAGAAAATGACTAGACAACCTATAGAATGAGTCAAAAATATTTTCAAATAATATATCTGATGAGTCTAGCAACCAAAATATATAAAGAACTCCTATAACTTAAGAACAAAAAGATAAAAAATATTAAAAAGGGGATAAAGGACTTAAACACCTCACCAAGGAGGATGTACAAATGGCCAAAAAAAAAAAAAAACACCATGGAAAGATATTCAACATCATTAGCTATTAGGGAAATGCAAAGTAAAACCACAATGAGGTACAACTTCACAACCCCTAGGATGTTGATAAAAAAAAACAATAACAGTGGAAAATAATAAATGTTGGCAAGGGTATGGAGAAATTGGAACCCTTATACCTTGCTGTTGGGATTGTAAAATGGTTCAGCTGTTATGGAAAACAGTTTAGTATTCCCTTAAAAAGTTAAAAATAAAATGGCCATATAACCCTTCTTATGGTCTATACCTAAAAGAATCAAAAACAGACACACACAGCTTCTCTCTTACGTCTCACACTGAAGAACTGAAACAGGCACACGAGCAAGTACACGCACGAGCCCATTCATAGCAGCGTTATTCACAACAACCAAAATGCGAAACCAGTTCTAACATTCCTCACTAGATGAAAGGCTAAGCGACCTGTAGTATGTTCATGCAAATGGAATATTATTTAACCATAAAAAGGAATGAAGTACTGATGTATGCTAAAATATAGATACACTGAAAATATTATGTGAAAAAGCCAGACGCAAAGGTCATATATTGAACAATTCCATTCATGGGACATATCCAGGATAAATAAATTCACGGAGAGAGAGTGAAGAGTGGTGGCTTCCGTGGGGAACTGAGGGAAGCAAGAATGGGGACACGCTGCTTAAGGAGTAAGGGGTTTTCATTTGGAGTAATGGGAATATTTTGGACATAGATAGAGATGGTAGTGGCTCAACACTGGAAATGTACTAAATGCTACTGAACTCCTCTCTTTAAAATGGTTAATTTTGTTATGTAAATGTTACCCAAATAAATAATTTTAAATAGATTGATAACTTCAATAATGTTAAAACTAGTCCATCAAAGAACTTTTCCTGTATCTAAATATTTTGCATTGTTAAAGCTAATATAATATTCATCCCATAAATTTTTAAAGAAACAATAAGTGCATCAATAAATCAACTAATATTATCTTGGAAAAACAGTCTATTGTAAGGAACACAGAGAAGACTCCAAATAAATCTTCAAGCAACAGAAAATCATTGCCAATGATATCACTGTTTTGTGTCAAGCCATTACCAAGTGAAACCAAAAATAATCAAAATTACCCCTAAATTTGCCAAGAGAGCATGTAATGCTACGATATAACGGTAAGAGTTTCCAAAGTATGTTACTTGTTTATTTTATTTTTTGGTGATTCCTGTCCCTATCTCTACTGAAGAATGCTCCTTGTTTCAAATTAAAAGTAGCTGAAAACTATTTAAAGAACACTAAGTGGCAACATTTATCTCAGCTCTGAAGCTCGGTCAGCTGAAAAAATAAAGTTGAAAAAACTTAGAATTAATTTTGTTATTGCTAAATCACAAGGAAGACCATTCTAAGTTTATTTATAATTTTGAAATGTGTTTATATTGATAGGATATTTTCTTTATATGATGTGTTTTAAAGTTTCAAAGTTGATTTATATGAAAATATTGCATTGGTGAAAAGAACACTATTTGATCATTAATAAAATTTAGCCTGTGTGTATGTATGTATCACCCCAAATCTAACCTGTTAAACCTAGAAACTAAGCGTCTAAAACAGAAGGAATTTTAATATAAGGAACTGGTTGCATAGGTGATGAGTGAGTGAGAAGCTACATAGGAGATCATAAGGCACTCCAGAGATTTGCAATGGCAAGAAGTTGCTATGGTCCCCAAACCGGAAGGACCAAGCAAAATGCCCAAAAGCCAGAGTCACCTAGTTGAAGCTGAAATAATCACGAGCCAGAGTCCATAGAAGAGATAAAGCCTCTGCTTGAGATAGATGCACAGGGAGAAGAAACACCCTGGCTCTTTGCTTCTTCCCACTCTCAGTCTCTCATCAGTACATCCCATTGGGGAAGCCCAGCTGAAAGCTTGCTGGCTGGTATATGAGCCTAGGAAATAAAGACATCAGGGTCCAGTAGATTCTGCAACATAAGGGCAACCAAGGAAGGATGAGGAAGGATGAAGATCTTGCCCTAGATCTGTAGGCAAGAAGGTCAAAGACCAACACAGAAGTCAAAACTAATTAGCACATAATGGTACAGTATCATATGAAGCAGAGATATTCAAACATGCACATTCAGTCTCTCTTTTCAAGGATCTTAGCATCTACCTCAGGAAACAGACTCTGATGATTAGCTTTTCTCATAGAGTTCAATCCTGGATATGACGAGAACAGAACAGATAACAAAACATCACTTTATACTATGGATAACAAAAGTAGTACTTTACATCATACTTTCATACACACTATTTCCATTTTTGAAATGAAGAAGTTAAAACTTAAAGAGTTGCCGCCAACTTGAACCTGCCATGATCCTTGATTTTTCTCTCCCTGTCAAAGCCTCATGGAGTCCTACATATTAGTATTTTTACACCATCCCCTGAATGCTCTAGGGATGGATATATATATATATATATATATATATATATATATATACACATAAAGAAGGAAGGAGGAAAGCAAGGAAGGAAGGTGAGTTTACAACTGTTAACATGTATCCAATGCAATATGAAGTGCTTTGTTTACATGATTTCATTTAATATTCACAAAAAATTCTATGAAATGTCATACCCATCCCCATTTTACTGGTGAAGAAACTGAGAGTCAGAAAGTCAGAGCCAACACTCAAACCCATATCATTCTGAATTCAAAGTTCACGATCTCAGTTGTTACACATTACAACTTCCCAAAGATGAAGGGATGGTCTCTATCCCTTGTCTACTCCAGGAGATACTCATGGTGATGAGAGGAGATTATACACATGAACACTCATTGTAAACTCTAAATATCCATGCAAAGTGACTTAATATTTCTTACTTATTATTGTTAAGCACTCCAACTCCCAAGCCATAGTGCTTCGGTTAAAATATAGCTTAGTTACATCAGCTACAAATTAGCTCACCTCTCAATGCCTAATCTCAAAACCAGGGAAGAGGGGGGAAGAAACAGCTTACGCTGGACACTTCTATGTGCCAGCCCCTGAAGTGGGCACTTCGGATTCATCTTTTCATTTAATCTTTGATGAAATCTGTAAGGTAAATATTATGAACCCCATTTTACAGATTAAGAAATTGAGGTTCAGAAAGCTGTCAAATAATGTAAAATGTCACAGTTATTAAATATTAAGATAAAATTCAACCTTCGGTCTTTCTTGCCTGAAAGCTCATGATCTTTCTAATACATTCTTAAGTGATTTCCAGGGATATTAACGCAGAGAATCCTCATCACACCCTGTGATGCAGATATTATTATCCCCTTTTTACAAATGAGGAATGCATGATTCAGGGAAACCAATGATTTGCCAGGAGAATTAAATGAAGAGAACCCAGCTTTGGAAGCAAAGTCCTAGCTTGGTTTCCAGTTTTGTTACATAACAGCAAGTGACTTGGGTCATTTAACTCCCTTCTGCAATGCGTGAATACAAGTACATGCTTTACGAGGTTGCTGTGAGGATCTGAAGAGGCAAGGCCTGCAAAGTGTGTGCATGGCAGGAGTGCTCAATAAATGGTAGGTGCTATTTTTGTTATCATTACCCAACTTACATTTTTCTTCTAAAATTAAATGAAAAAATGTAAGTGGTATAGCACACTACCAGCTACATAGTAAATAGTAAATGATAGCTATTCCCTTATTGGTAGGTATCAGAAAAGGCCTTTGCACTCTCTCTCATCTTCTGACTCAGCACCCACAAGAGAAATCCTTGTCCCGTCTCCCCAGCAGGATTTCCTCCATAATAAAACCCTCTGCGTTCACTCAGGTGCAATCTGATCTCTCCTCCCCGGGACTCTGGTAACCACTGGTATTCCACCTCTCTCGACCTCCACCTCCCCCCCGGGCTCAGGGCAGAATAACATCCCCGTCCTTCCTCTGAGGGATGTAAGGCAGCTTAAATAATTAACGGTTATAAGGTGCTTTGAAAAGAGAGCGCAAAACACCATAAATCCCAAGAATTAATTCATAAAATCAGTGGTGGGCTTGACAATTATATATGTCATATTTGTTCAGCTGTGAGAACAGTGGAGAACGTCTAAGTTTGGAGTGTGGTCCAAATCTCTCAAGACCAAGGATTTCCTGCAACTCTATATTGTCTGTGTTCTCTAATACTAAGATTGTAAAGTTCCAATCTTTTAAATGCGGCATTAGGAATGGTTGCAGTTTATTAATTTTTTTAAAAAATCTCTCCACTCCTCAAATCTATCCGGCAATGCAGTTTGGGTTTTGAAAGCAAATGGTGAAGTTAAAAAGTACACACACCTTGGAGTTAGCAGAACTTCAGTGGAACTCTGATTCCATCACTCTCTACCCGGGAACACTAACTCCTCACATAACCTATCTTAGGCTTCATTTTCTCCTTAAGAAAAGAAAAAGGCTAATAGTAGTCTAGCAATCTGAGTTGTTATAATGAACTAATGAGATAATGCTTACACATTCATTCACCAGAAGTTTACTATCTTATTCAGTACCAGACTTATATTAGGCAATAGCAGTTGAAAACTAAAAATAAAAAGATTTTTCTCTTCCTAGGAAATCACTAAACTGTGTGAACAGCTGCCCTGGTTACCTTCAACTTAGGATCTATTATATGTTCTCAATGATTTTGATTCAGTCTTATCTAATTACTGGGAATACAACTGATTTATCTGCACATCGTCTTGCCTTGTCTCAGGCTCTCTTTTCGAGGGAACCCAAACCATAACGTTAAGAATTTGCAAAACACCTCATGTTGGTTATCTCATTTTGACCTCAGATTATCCAGGATAGCATGTATTGATTACATTCAACTTTAATTCTAAGCAATGATCCTGATCAAATGGATTTGAATATTAATTCATTCAACAAATATTTCCTGTGCAGCTATTATATCCCAGGCACTGTTTAATCCAATTTCTTACTCTAAGCTCTGACACTTTTGAATATTTGGGATTTAATCCCTTTTTTAATCTGCCTTTTTTATTCTCAGGCTCTGAGTTTTAGTTGACCTCTGAAGTCATCTCATGCAGCCTTTGGCCCAACACAGAGAGTTGACCTAGAGCACTCCTGACCACGGTCAACCTCTACTTGAACACTTCTAATGAAGAAGGAATCACTTCTTCACAGGGTCATTCTTCAGAATACCCTATGTCAAATTCGGCTAAAATCTTCCCGTGGCGTCTACCACCCACCAGGTCTGGCTCTGCTCTCTGTTCCCTTACAGAATGTCTGCTTTCACTTCCACATCATTTTTACAGGATCATGGTGTTTAAGCATTCAATGAAACTCAAGGATCATCTTCTACAATATTTTCATTTCAGAAGTAAGAATATTGAAGCAAACTGCACATTCATGAAATGCCTGGAGTTAAAACCTCAGTTCTAGGCTGATGTCCTTGCCAAAACTACACATAGCCTCTCATCCATCCTGATGGATTGACCCAATATACTAGCCATTTGTGCAACTTTGCATGTGGGTTCTTCCTGTTGTTTCCACTAACAACTTTTAGCTTTGACAAGTCTTATTAAACAAAAATGTATGGCTTTAATGTGCCTTATTAAATACTCAGTTGCTTCTAATCAAAGTCACTGAATTATTCAATCATTTTGCTAGTTTCTATCAAAGCCATGATTTTTTTGTTGAAGGCCAATTTATCATTTATTCAACAAATATTTATTCAATACATACCATATTCCAGGTATTGCTAGGTGCTGAGAGTCACAAAATTGAAGAAAACAGTGTCTGCTATAGAAAAGCTCATAGCAGTCAAGCTGGAAAGACAGATACACTAGCCTAGAAGGTAGAAGTATGGACTCTAGTGTCAGAGAGGCTGGGGAGAGAGCTTTAGCTCTCCCATTTAGTAATTATATAACATGAACGAGTTATTTAACCTCAGTAGATCTCTATTTCATCATTAGTAAAATTATGTTATGTCATGTGGTATTAACCTCAGTATATTCTAATGATGTTTAATGGCTCAATAAATTATAGCCATCTTTATATGGTACATAATAACTGCTTAATAAGTTATAGCCATTATTATAGTTATTATAACTAATAAAAATTATGTTAATTTAACAAATGTTTATAAGATTTCTCCTGAGAGACAATCCATTATCTTTGGTTGACATGGATGTGAGCCATCCAGACTGCCTGTAAGGGAGAACTTTCTGACCAGCTGCGGAGGATGTAATAAGCAGCCTCCAGCTGCCAACATGGTCTACATTAGCTAAAAGGGGCTGCTTTGCCCATGGTCACACCTTTGGCCCAGCAGCACATACCTGGAGACCAGGTGAGTTGGGTTCAGTCACCTGAGAGCAGATCAGGTCAATTCCATGGAGCAATAACCACTCCAGCACTCTACCCAATTTTACTTCTCCCTCTCCCCCTTCTGGCTTCCTTTAGCAAGCATCCTGTATCCCAAACTTTCTCTCTGTGTCTGCCTCCAATCTACAACAATTCTGTGCAGCCACTAAGAACATGGGCTTTTGGGCCACACTGCCTAGGTCTGAATTCTGACCTTCGTCCTCTGGGCTCTCTCAGACCAGTCACTTCATGCTATATTGTCTTGGTTTCTTCATCTTAAATGGATATTAGTGTCTACCTCACAGAGGTGTTGTGAAGATGAAGTGAGTTCATCCATGCTAAGTGCTTAAAGAGTATCTGGCATTTTTAACCATTTGGAAATGCTAGCTATTATTTCCAACATTACCATGTACTGGGTGCTGCACCATACCCTGGGAACATAGAGAAAGATCAGGTATGGTGGCCCTCGCCCACAATGAATTCTATTAGGTATTATGGTAAATGAATCTGAACAAGAAACACTGTGGCTGTGGAGAGAAATATGATGTATGAGAGTCCACAATTTGGACACAAAATCTTCCAAAAATAAAATATATATATGGGGAGAGCTAGTCAGGGAATACTTTATAAAGGAAGTGACAGTGACGTGACTACACAAAGAATGAGGGGAAGCTTGAAATGAGATTAAGGTCAGGCCATGATACCCAGCCTACCTTAATTCTGCCCGAGACAATGGTAGACACTAATAATGCATATTGTGTCTCCACAGTCCATAGAAGATTTTCACCTCCATTCTCTTTCCATCAGCTTTTCACTCCCACTAACAGGCGGCGCTCTAAAAACCCAACAATTACCTTAAATCCAAGGTCAGGTAGAACCCTGCCAATCAAGTTTGCCCCACTGAAAGCAAAACAAGAAAGTGTTAAGTCAGTTGGATTTCTGAGATTTTCCTCAGGAAACACAAATGATTTCACCTGAGCTAATTACACGACTACGTGCATCCTGAACGCTACACTCGGGAATTTCTCCCATTCACAAACCCGACCAGCCGGGACAGCTAAAAATTAATGCACACAGTATTCATCCCCCTGAGCTATTTTTTTCTCATAAATTTTATTTATAACACAAATAAAAAGACAAGGTTTGTTACTTGTACTTATAATCTACTCAAAGACAGAGCAGGGTGATGTTTAGATGTGATTACCATCTACTTGACTTATGTATTTTAATAAAACCAGAAATGTGTGCATATTCTCCCAATATTCATGGGAAGTCACAGGAATTATAAATTACATTAACCATAAACTTGCTTGGGATTGACACTGTTACATAAAAACAAATGACATATTCAACATTTTTTTAGTGGACCTCCATTTAAAGAACTAAATGGAGGAAAAGGTATGAGGAAGAAAGAAAATGTGTTCATTTTGTCCCTACCACAACTTCCATGAAATAGAGCAAATATTATTCCCGTTTTACATATAAAATAATAAGGCCCAGAGACAACAGTCAGAGACAGATAAGCAAGCAGCGGTGAACAAAATTGTGGCAAAAATAAATAAAAAAGAGTGCACTGCTATGAAAGCCATGTTGTATGGGAAATTTTAAGCTTTGGAGCCCAAAAGACCCAGATTCCAATTGTAGGTCTGCCACCCATTGTTTTTGTGACCTTGCACCTCAGTCACCTCAGCTATAAAATGATAGGTAAAGCGCCACCTATCTCTTAGACTTGTCATGAAAATTAAATGAGGTGAAGGATGCAGTGGTTGTTGAATGATTTTTAGTCCTCATTTTCCATTTCCTCACCATATCCCATAATCTTCTCACTGTAAGCGAAGGGTTTCTAGGGTCATAATGTAAAATCCCAATCCCCACCCCTCCCCAACCCTGTCGTTTATGGGATCACCACAGAGAGGAATAGCTCATAGTCGGGTCCCCAGTCAATGAGCACAGAGCCCTACTTCTGCCTCCCTGACTCTTCTGATACCACCCAGAAATTTTAACTTTTTTATTACCCATAGATTCCTTTAGAAAGAGATTCCAATCCAGCCTGAAGCAAAACTTGGGAAAAACTTAGAATCTTGATATTGGAGGGACTTTCTTAAACATCCCGCACAGAAATTTCCCATGATGAGTTCTACAGATCACTTATTCTACCGGGTATTAACTAGAGCAATCCCAGGTACAGTATGTCTCTCTTAGGGTGTCCAATGCTGATTTGCTCATTAAATGACTCTAGAAGACCCACAGTGGGACCATGTCCTTAACTTTGTTTTCCCCGCCACCACCAAGTGCCGGCTATAACTCCCTTTTTGCAAAGGGCCTAATAACATCGTGTAGGATCAGTGCGTTACAAAATGCAGTTTCAGAAAAGTGGCCTTGGTGATAATATTTGGGGTATGGAAATGGCTTCTAATCTGTAGAAACTCTTGCTAAAAACAGTGCAGCAACCCAGAAGCCGATAGAATGTTGTTTATTCCTTAGTCCAACACATTCATATCACCTCTGGGGAGCGGGAGGCTCAGAGATGGCAAGTGGCTTTCCCAAAGCCAGCCAGTATGTTGGTGGCAGAAGGCAGACCGGAAGCCAGTTTCCTGAGCCCCACACCAATATTCTCTCTGCAACCGCAGGGCCCTTCTGTTTTCAGCTTAGGCCGCAGATTGAAAAAGTAAGAGGGTTTACCTAGAACATTCATTCACCCACCTGCTTATTCATCCATTTCCAAACCCTCCTGTGTGCAACAAAATACAATGAGCGCTAAATACAGAAAAGCTCGGGAGTTTACTCCCTAGTACGAATTAAGATATATAAGTGAACAGATGGAGAACACAGTGCAGCTGATCTCAGAGAGCTATGTACAACAAAGTAGAAGAATAGAGAAGCCTCTCGGAAGAGATAGATTGTGGGAGGAAAAAGGACACACCATGTGGTTAAGATCTGGGGAGCAGGACTGAAGAGGACACCCCAGATAGAGGACAAGGCTTGTGCAATGTCATGGAGACTTGGGACAGCAGGGGGAGCTGGGAAAGTTGCCCAAATGTCTCACTTGGTAACAGCGCAGAGAGAAACGTTATTTTTAAACCTTGGGATCTGTCACTTCCCCTCCTACTCTTCTTCATTGATTAATTCATTCACTTGTTCATTTATTGAAAACTATTGATTAGCAGTTACTATGGCTTCTAGAGAGTTGGAATATGTCAGCAGGTGCTTTCCAACCACCCTGCCCCCAAACCTCTACTGACCTCCTCTTCACACACACACACACACACACGCACACACGTGTAAAATCAGTAATTTTCTTGTTTTTGGCGTAATAACCACAGTAGAGGACAGTACCTGTCTTAAGTGTAAGAGAGACTCCATCAGTTAAAACTCCCCATGGCTTGTTAAAACTCTCCACTGGCTTTTAAAATTACCTGCTCCCCTGGCTCTGGGCAGTTCCCATGGTTTACAGCTCCCCACAGCTGCCCGCTCTTCCCCAGGACCTTCCCGAGGTAATAACTGCCTTTCGGATGGTTGCCGTGTTCCTGCTCCATGAATGTGAGAGAGCTTAGTCTCCATCCAGTGTGCCCACTGGATACTACAGTATTGCAGTTCCTTTTCAGAACTATGGAAGTGGTTCTTATAGATCGGGCCCAGTTCTTTAATAGGCTACCTGCTCCTGAGATTAGAGAAATGCTGTTTGCCTTGAGATGGAAGATCTTCACTTTTCTCATAAGACTCTCCTTTGGGCAAATACAGCATTAAGTGCCAGCAAAGCACTGAGCTTGGTGATCGGAAATAATTAACTCTGTTTTTTGAATGAATTAGTTTTACCCCTCTGAGATTTTATTAACTGTATCAGTAAAATGGAGATGGGTAGCATCTGCACCATAGAATTATCGCTAGCATTAAATAGGATAGCATGGGCAAGGCGCCTGATACATACAGTAACAGTTGCTCAGTGACTAACAGATTTTCTTTAGTTTCAACCACACAGTATGTGCTTCTTGACCAGTTGTAACAACTCAAGTCTCCAAAGGCAGCCAAAGACAAGAGCTTAATAATTGGTTTCCTTGACTTTTTCCTTGAATTAGTAACTCATTAACGTACCTGCAAGCTCGATGTTACATTTTTTTGTGGATCAAATTACAAGTGCTATTTACCTATGGGAAATTCCACATTTAATTACTATTTAATTAATGAAGTCAGAGTGGGGTTTTTTTTGTGTGTGTGGTCATCCATTTCAAAGGTCTACTTCTTTAAAAAAAAAAAAAAAAAGCCATTTGTCCCTGGGCTGGTAACTTAAGTTCTATAACTCTCAATTTTCCCAGCATCATAATTACAGATGTCATAAAAAAATCATGAAAAATCAATGAGATCAATATATATACAGCACAATTATTCTCAATGTTTTCCCCTAGTAATTAAAAATAAATAAAAGACAATTAAAACCCTCCATGCCTACCAGTGGTTAGATAGTGTTCAGGAAAGAGAAATGAAAACAAACAAAAGAAAAGAAAAAAACAAACTGAAAAAGTTAGCTGTAAAATAAAGAAACATTCATTATGAATTTTATTACTCCAACTCCTGTAAACTGTGTAGGAATCTGAGCTGCAAAGCTACCCATTAAACTGTCTGCTCTTTCCTGTTTAAACAAGGCCTCTCTTGGGTCATGGCTGCCTGAGCCTTCATGGGTTTGCATCCAGGAAGGAAGACGTTTCTACGGTAACCACTAAGGCCTTTTCTGGAGGCCAGGGTCTGGTGCAAGTGACAAACCCCAGTTCCCTTGATAATGTACAGAAAGGTAGCGGCCATGATGTCCAGGCATGAGCAAAATGAGAGCATTCAGGCGTGAAATCCCTTTCAATTGGTCGTTTGTTTTCCCTGATGGAGAATTCACTTTGTGTGGCTCTTTTGAGAAATGGCTGATCTAGGTTCAGTGATGTATAAATAATTAATGTTCCAGAAGGAAAGATATTTCTGTGATTTGGGAAGGAAGGTTGTTGACATCCCACTGTAATTTGGTTTCAGTTTTTAGAAGACTTGAAATGGTAAGAGACCATAGAGCTTTATTTATAAAATTGGGAACAGATCATGAAAAGAGGTGAAAAAAAGAAAGAGTGTCAAAGTCATAGAGTGAGGTGGTTGATATCGAAACATATCCTAAGGTCCTGATGAGTAAGGCTTGCACTGCCTAATTGTGACTGTCATGACAGAATATGAGGAGTCCTCAAACGAAGAGTTGGATGTGAAGCAATGGGATGTGAAACAAAAAAAGAGATAGAGCTCGAGCTGAGAATCCAAGAATGAGTAAAAGTTGCTCTCGTTTATGTAGAATTACAAAGTGCTTAACACTTCATATGCATTATTTCACTTAATCTTCACAACAACCCTTTTGGGCGGGTACTATTACTAGATACATTTTTTTTCAAAAGGAAGAAACAAGCTTAGAGAGATTAGCCACTTTCTCACATAGCTAGTAGAGGGCAGAGTCAAGATTCAAACCCAGGTCAGGCTAACTCCTAAACCCATGCTCTCCGTTGACTATTGGTATGGTGCCTTCCATATATAAGAACGAGAATATGGCTGGGTGAATTAGAAACACTGTTTAGCGGGAGGTAGGGGGAGCAGCACAAGCAAAGGCCCAAAAGCACAGTGGATGCTGTCTCCATCTGATACTTACCAGTTTTCAGTGGCAGTACCTGTCTCCCATAGCCTTGTCTAGGAATAAGAAAGCTTTAGCATTGCTTCCAGCTCCGAAGAAATTGGCCCCAGCCATAGTGGAACAATCTTGAGACTGACACAATAATAAAAATTCTTAAACGGCTGGTGGCCTGGATGCAATCGCTACACCCTTCATGGAAGTCAGAATAGTAAAATCCATAATGAACCATTCTCTTTTTTCCAGCTCAGTTCTTAAAAAAGAAACTTATGAATTTATTACTTCTGGAATTTTCCATTTAATGTTTTTCAACTATGATTGACCACAGGTAAGTGAAACCCTAGAAAGTGAAACTATGGATGAGAAAGGACTACTGAACTTAAACATTATTCCTTCTCCTTTATTCCCTGGAGAAAAGAATTGTGGGAGCTGTTTCAGTGTGTGTGAAGGATGGAACACCGGTGGTAACTGAAATGTCAAACTTTCCCTGGATTTTGAATATTTTTTAACTTTATTTTTATTGTTGACACTCTTACAGATAGCTGCATTTCCCCACATTTGCCCACCTCTACCCAGTCCCCACCTTTCCTCCCCTCTGGCCATCGCCACACTGTTATCTGTGTCTATGGGTTATGCATACATGTTCTTTGGCTAATCCCTTCACATCCCTTCCTCCAGTCCCCAACTCACTTTTGCAGCCAGCGGGTTTCTGGAAGCTCCGATCATTTGGATCTCCCTACATTCTGGATATTCACAGTACACAGAATTTCCGTCTCAATTTCTTTCCACGGGAGCATGTTGACCCTTGGTGCCCACAGCCAAAGTGGTTCCAATTCAGTAAAAAAGCCTCCATGGAAAATCCAAGGTTGAGCTTGATGGAAAAATTGCCTGTCCATTATTAGGCTACATCAGTCCATGCCAGAGTAAAAAAGGAAGGTTAATCAGATGGCGAGGCCAAACTTGCCATGTCTGGGTAAAAACTATCCAGGTTATAATAGCCAAAATTGAGTGCTTGCTCTGCAGGCAGCAATTTATGTATATATAGCATATCTTACCCTCTTCACAACCCCTCTTTGCCATTGTACGAGTGAAGACACAGTCTCAGGAAGGTTCAGTTGCTTGTCTAAGAACATACAGGGGGCAAATGGGCAAGCCAGGATCTCTACCCAAAAGCCTCTGATCCCCAAACCTCTACTCATTCCGTAGCACCCCAAAATCATTAATCCGGTAGTTGGTTGGAATTATACTTTTCGTCATTATTTTGCCCTGGGTTCCACAGAAGTCCATTGCTTGAAAGAAATGCTCATTCTTTGGCAGGCAAGTTTCTGTGCATCCCAGGTGCTATACTGGGTCCCAAGAATTTAAAGATTTTCTCATTCTATAGGTTAGTCAGTCAGTTAGTGAATGTGTTGGAGTGCCAACTATGTGTGAGGTGTTGATGCTAATTGGTGAACAAAAAGCAGAGACAGACCTTCATGAAAGACTCCCATACCATAATGGGTGCCATGAAGAAGTGGTACAGGGAGCCATAAATGGATAAAATGCATGGGTAAGGGAGGACCTGATGTTGTCATTAAAGTCAGAGAAGGGGTTCCTGAAAAAGCGATAACCATGCAAGATTGGGATAATAGTTGAGGCAGAGGAAAATAAGCCTGGGGAAAGTGATAAAAAAAAATAGGAGGGAAAGGGACAAGTAAGACAGGCAACTAGGTATATGGGAGTGTGAATCAGTAGTATGGTTGGGAAAGACACCATGCTACAGAAACAGAGAGAAAGGGTAGCTCGGCTGCCCAAGGTCAGTAGTTGGAAAATACTTTTAGGAGATAGGAATATCTAAGCTGAGAACTGAAGAATGCACAAGAATCCAACAGAGGAAGAATTGTTTGACTAGTGCACGCAGAGGAAACAGAATATAAAACGATCCAGAGATAAGAAAGTATGGGGCACATTTGGGGAAACACAAGGGATTGTATGTGCCATGGGACCAAAAAATCAAAGAAAATGCCAGGATAAGACTGGAGATATTGAAGAGACTGGCATTGGTGGTAATTAATAACACTACTGAGGAACATTATTCTAATGGAAACTCACAGGTCAGAAATTTAGCCTCATGGATGTTAACGAGGTGGGTGGTGACATCATGAAAGGAGGAAGGCAGAGTAGAAAAGAGAAAACAAATTAGAAAAGGAGTTAATATTTACTGAGCATCTACTATGTGCTGGGTACTTTCAGGTAGAACTCCATTTGATGGCTGAGGAAACTGAGGCATCAAAAGGAAAAGTCATCTGGCTCAGGTCACACATGGAGTAGGCAGTGAGCCAGCATTAAAATTCCCAGTCTTCCTGGCTGACTTCTGGAACTGTCTTGTGTCTCCATTTCCAAGAGCTTTCTAGTTTGACCAGAATGTTACCCAAGTGGGTAACTGAGATTGGCAAATACTAATGGCATTAAGTCAGTGCCCTTATCTGTAAATAACAAGAATTCAGCAAGCTCAGGTGAATGGTAGATGGTAGATATGTCAGAACTGAGGAATAATTAAGGAAATGTTTAGTACTTGGACATAAGAGGGACAGGAATCCCTCTGGACATGGGAACAGTAGGCTTACTAGTGTCCTTTGCCCCTCTTTTCTCTCTACCCATGGGTTATTTATTCTCTTTTACTACAAACCATTTTCCTTCCTTTTTGCAACAGAAACTTAGTTACCCATAGTTGGGGCCTCTACCACTACAGAGAGACCTGCCCTCTGTTTTGGTTTTTAAATTCAAGGAAAGGCCTCTGATTGGCCCAGTGTGGGCCAAGTGTCCACCCATGAATCAATAAACTACTACTAGGGGCACAAAGATGGCTACTAGGGCTTCATCCTTGTGTATTGGGGGTCATTCTCCAGAACTTCTAGTGAACCACAAAGCCACTCCCAAGAGTATCTACTAAATTTATAACAGTATTTATCATTTATGGGAGATTTAATGAATGACAGTCTCTGAACTGAGAAAACACATTGTTTTATCTTTATCTGATTCTCATAACAACCATAAGACATAATGATCTCCAATTTATATATAAGGAAGCTGAGCCCTGGCTGGCATGGCTCAGTGGATTGAGTGTTGGCCTGCAAAACCAGGGGTCACTAGTTTGATTCCCAGTCAGAGCACATGTCAGGGTTGCAAGCCAGGTCCCCAGTAGGGGGCACATGAGAGGGAACCACACGTTGATGTTTCTCTCCCTCTCTTTCTCCCTCCCTTCCTCTCTGTCTAAAAATAAATAAACAAAATCTAAAGGAAGGGAGGGAGAAAGGAAAGAAGGAAGGAAGGAAGGAAGGAAGGAAGGAAGGAAGGAAGGAAGGAAGGAAGGAAGGAAGGAAGGAAGGAAGGAAGGAAGGAAGGAAGGAAGGAAGGAAGGAAGGAAGGAAGGAAGGAAGGAAGGAAGGAAGGAAGGAAGGAAAGAAGGAAGGAAGGAAGGGAGGGAGGAGGGAAGGAAGGAAGGAAGGAAGGAAGGAAGGAAGAGAGGAAGGGAGGGAGGGAGGGAGGAAGGAAGCTGAGACTCAGAGGCCTATTGATTTGAACAAAGCTCTACAGCTAGTAGGTGGTAGGAGTAGGATTTGAATCCTGGACCATCTGACTGCAAAGCCATGCACTTAATTCCCACACTTAACTACCCTCTAGTGCTTGTGACTGATGACTTACGCCTTGGCTTCCTTAGGAACTAAAAAGACCTACTTCTGCCACTGTCAGCTGTGTGGCCGTGGACAGTACCCCTAATCTCTCCACGCCTTATTTTTATTGTGCACAAGATGAGAATAATAATTTCTGCTTGCCTATGTTTATTATCCTAAGATTAAGTGATGCTGAAAGTGAAAATGCTTAGAAAAAAAACTACATAGTAACAGAGTGAGGTATTATTATCATTTATTTCACATAATGCCAGGATGCTATGATTTTGAAACTTTACATAAAGCAAAATCTATCCTCTAAGATAAGAGTGTGTTTGTAAAAAGCCAATAGGCAGACTCAAATGTTTTAGACTATATTTTTTTTTCAGAACTCTAGATTGACAGAATTTAACTAAGGAAACAAAAATAAAGTTAATTTATCCTGGATCCAAATGTTGAGCTCCTCTTGGTTTTTTTAAAAACAGACATAAACATTGTTCCTCTGGATTCATTTTGCGCTGACACCACCTGGTTTCTGCTTATTTTTTCATTTCACCCAGTTCAGTGATATTGAATTGTAATTGGTTTCTGCTGAAGGTTCTCATGCTGTGAAGTACTGATTAACAAAGAAAATGAAACTTTTCTTTCACTTGGTCAACTTCTGCCATGCCGCAGGATGTCAGATAGCAGTCCTTTAAGGAATCAAGGGTCCGTGGAATAATCTCCAGTCCTTAGGAAATACCTGCTTGGCTCTAATGGAAGCCTTTGTCAGCCGGCATTACAGTTACAGCCCATCAGTTACAGATTTGTCCAAATGAGAACTGTGGTATCCCCCTCCCGCTCCTGAGTACACACATGCAATAAGGCACAAGTGAGGCGATGGGCTTCCCCAGGACGTCTCCTGTGTCCTTTTCCATGCTGTGTCACAGCTTAGCCCAAGTCTTCATGCCTCCACTCCAGGACGGTTTAAGCAGCCCGCTAACCAGTCATTCACCTTCACAGGATGATCTTCTCAAAACACAGGTCTGACCACGTCAGCCATGCTGATCATGCTTCAGTCCCTATATGCTAGATAACAAAGTCCGAATTATGCAGTGGTGTTCTTCTCTATAACTGGACTTCTGCATATCCTTCTAGCACCATCACGTTGCCATTCTCACCCCTCATGTGATCAGTACGCATCCTACTCTGTTATCGTGGCAATGACACTTACTAGCATAGCTATCTTTTATAGAGGGCCCACTGTGTGTCTGATTCTATGTAGCACTTTTTCACAAATTCTCAGAAACCTCCTATGAGATACCTGAATACCTCTATTACACTGAGATTAAGAAAGTTAAGGAAACTGCCCAGGATCACAGAGGTGATGATCACTCAGGTGACAAAGCAGAGACCCAAAGCCAAGTTCACCTGCCTCCCGAATTCTTTCCACTTTGCCACGTGGCCATTCTGAAATACTGGCAGTACTCTGAGTGAGCCGTGCTCTTTAAACTGTACCATCATCTTTGCAATTGCTCTCGCCTTTCTTTGACGGCTCACCGACTACTTCCATCCCCTAAGATACCTGAGCCAACTTGGGTATCACCTTGAGGTGAAACTCTGAGTAACTGCTGATGGAGAGATGGAGGAAAAAACAGAACCAGACTGGGAGGCAGGAAACTGGAGGAGTCCCCACACCTCTCTTACCTAAGCTTCCTTGTCTATAAAACCTGGATAATAACCCACACCCTACCTACCACCTGGAGTTTCGGGGAGGATCAAATGGGATTTTATATTTGAAACCACTTTGCAAACTATCAGGCCCCATGTAAATGTAAGTTATTTTTAATTGTTATATTAATTAAATAATTAAATCTCAGCTTTAAAATAAATCTTAGAAATTACTGTTAATGACTATTAATCAAAATGTATGTGGATGGTAATTATACTAATTAAATTCTCAATAATAATGATAATTAGCCCTGTTACTGAGAAGTAGCCCATCAGGTGTGGACTAGCACGAAACTGGGGAGTAAACATCACAAGTGAGAACTGGCAGAAGTCCACGGAACCAAGCTAATGAACTAGACGAGCGATTTGCTTCACTTTCCCTGGCTGGAAGTTCTACTGTGCTCAGGTGAGAGGATTTCATAAATGCCAAAGGCAGCTATTGTCACATAAGCATTTGAAGTCACATAGCTATGTGTGCATATACACCTCAGCGGGGTAACACTTCCACATGAAGCTTCGCCGTATCGAACTTCTCATGGCTCCAGGACAATGCCGCTCCCTGACTCCACCTGCTCATCACAGTGCCCATGGCTCCCAACAAACCCCAGATCCTTCATGGCCTGGTTTCTGCACATTGTCTTCAGTGAAGTCTTCCTGAGTTTTTCTTGGAAGACTAGGAGTCTCTTTCCTTTGCGCCCCTCTTTACCTCTCCAGGGCTGCACTCCGGGACTTCCTATCCCGGTTCCGTCACTTACAAGCTGTGTTTCTTTAAGAAGTTACTTAAAACATCTTTATGCTTCAGGTGCGTCATCTATAAAATAAGGATAATAGCAGTACAGACCTTACAGGGTTGTTTTGAGAGTTAAATAAGATATGTAATTCTTTTAGAATAAGATTAGACACGTAGTACTCAATATTATTATTATTATTATTATTATTTCTGTATCTATTGTTTTGCCAGACTGTGAATTTTTGTGTCCCTATCTTTTAAACTTGTCACATAATAGTTGCTCCTTTCATAGCTGTTACTAAAATGGAAGTGGTGGAGGATGTTGCTAAGGAAACTCCGTGGACTAGAGTAAAGGCAGTGGAGTGGAAAAATGTCAATCATTAAATCACATTTGGTTCAAATCTTGGCTCTCCTACTTGCTTAGACATTGGCTTTGTGCAAGTCACTTCCCGATCCTAGGACTCAGTTTCCTTATCTAGAAAATAAAGCTAATAACCCCTCACCTACTTCCTTACGGGCTCCATCATGGGGTTGGAATAAGGATACAGATGTGAAACTGCTTTGTAAACTGAAAAGCACTAATCAAATATAAGATATTTTTACCATCATTAGAACCATCTGGAAGTTGTTTAGACTTACAAATTGATAGACTCAGTCAACACCTACTTGACTTACACAAAAGCAGTTGTTATGCTTGGGTAATTTTTTTTTTAAGCCCTTAACCCTTTGTACATTGCGAACTGCTTCTCCATATTCACATCGATTTGGGGATTTTCTCATTTCTTTTCCCAAAGACTGAATAACAATAGGAATTGAAAATATAGCCCTGGCTGGTGTAACTCAGTGGATTGAGCACTGGCCTGCGAACCAAAGGGTTACCAGTTTGATTCCCCCGTCAGGGCACATGCCTGGGTTGTGGGCCAGGTCCCCAGTAGGAGGCACACAAGAGGCAACCACATATTGATGTTTCTCTCCCTCTCTTTCTCTCTCCCTTCCTCTCTGTTTAAAAATAAAATAAATAAAATCTTTCTTAAAAAAGAAGAAATAAAAAGAAAATACAGCTCAGGCTAAAACATCACTAAAGATTTTCAGTTTCTATTTCTCTTAAGGGAGTTTCTAGAACCCTGCCTAATGGTAGAGTTATTAAACACATCTCAATTCACAGGGTTCCTTGAGGTATCAAGAAGTTCAACCTTACGACCTTACTTTAGGATAATAGGGCATTTAGATTAAGATGGCTAGTAAATTTGGAAAAGAGAAAGAACCATAGGGATGACAAGAACAGACTTGACTAGGAGCCTTAAATCCTAAATCCTAATCCAGTTTTACAACCTTCTGGTTTAAACATCTTCCCTATCTGGACTTTAGTTTTCTAGGTAAAATATGGATAACCTCCCTTATTTCAGTACCCTTGGCCATACAACAAGTCACCCCCAAATTTAGTGATTTAAAATATCAAGAGTTTCCTGTTGTTTTGTGAGTTGGTGAGGCATTTCTGTTCATCTTGCCTGGGCCCACTCACTCGGGGAGCAGCATTCAGCTGGTGAGTTCACGAGGACCTGGGCCCAACGGACGCAGCCAGGCCTCTGACCCTCTTTTTTGTATAGGGTCTTTCAAACTTACAGAGCTAGACTGAACCTCTTCACATGCACGGTGTTCCAAAAGAAAGTAGAAACTGTATGGTCTCTTACGGCATAGCCTCACATAGTGTTACTTCTTCTATATTCTACTAGTCAAAGCGAGTTACATGGTCAGCCCAGAATCAAGGGTTGAAGAAACAGACTCCACCCTTTGATGGGAGGAAGACAAAGTCAAATTACAAAAAGGGACATTGTCACAGGGAAGTATGATTTATTGGGAGGCCTTTTTGTGCCAATTTGACACACATCTATCTTGCCTCCTGGGTTCTATCCAAGCAGCCAAGCTAATATAATTAATGACACTTAGTAAAGAATGAAGTGTTATATCATACAGATTGAAGAGCATTCAATTTTTATTCTAATATTTATATTATCGAACTGGTCTTAAGATGATCCAGGTTAAGTTTTCAGAATTTTTATTCTTCATTGGTTAAGTGTATGAGAATGTAAACGAAATAATCCTAGACAGATGATAGGATGAGCATATTATCATTTCATAGCCTATAATAAATTAGTAGGTACAGGCTTTAAGCATGAATAGCTGCTAACATCACAAAAACTAAGGCAACTAGATATTATGTGTTTATTGAGAAATACAACACCACCTATGAAGTTGTCTTGCCAAAGTGAACAATTGGATATGAATCTGATCAAGTTATTAGCTGCAACTACCAATTTCCATGAAATACAGAAGAAAGAGGAACATAGTCATACCACAAAAATATAATCAGTAAAATACAGGCTAGAGATACTACAAAGAAATAATCTCTTTTTTTTTTCAATAAATAAATTACAAGGAGAAAAAGGATTTTTTTAAAAAGCATATACATTAAGAGAAACCAATAACAATGTATGGCATTTATTTATATTTAAATAAACTATTTTTAAAATTATGACATTATGAGATTAACTGGAAATTTATAAACTGAATGGATAATTAATCAAATCAAGGGATTGAAGCTAATATCACATGTAAACTGGTATTATGGGTATATATTTTTAAAAGACTTCATAGCTTTCAGAGTACATTCTGAGGTATTTACCTGGTAAATGATATTAAAGCTGTCTGAGAAAAGTCCAGCCATTATTACTATAACGAGAATGGTTTGCACAACATTGATGTAACCTGGCAGCCAAGGAGATTGGATTGGAATGTGCATGTGTGAACAATGATGGCTTCACTGTACTAGTCAGTGATGGCAGCAGACACTGTTGAGTTGAGTAAGCACGTGTAATGTGCGGCCATCACGTTCAAAATTGCTAAGCGAGTAAAGCAATCAAATTTTGTGTTAAGCTTGAACATTCCTCTGTGGAAACTATTAAGATGATTCACAAGGTTTTTGGATGCAATGAGTGCAGTGCAAATAAAAATATGGCACAAACACTTCAAAGATGGTTGAGAATCTGTTGAAAGTGATCCACATTCTGGAAGGCTTGCAGCAAACAGAACAACTGAGAATGGTGAACGTATACAGACTGTAATCAACAAAGAACAGCAACTGACAGCGTGAGAACTAGAAGCTGATCCAGGGATTCCAAAAACTACTGCATCCAAGACTTTGACGCAGAATCTTGGCACGAAATGTGTTGTGGCAAAATGTGTTCTGCAATTCCAGCAAAGGATTGTGCAGAGTGTTTTGAATAGTGGGAGAGACGCTGGGAGAACTGTGTGAGGTCCCAAAGTCCCTACTTTGAAGGGGACTGAGGCATCATTGTCCTATGTACAATGTTTCTTTTATCTGTATCTTTTTCAATAAATGTCTCTATTTTTCATGACACACGGCTGGATACTTTCTGGACAGGCCTCATAGCACAGATGGGATAGAGATGAAGCAAAAATGTTCGTGACTTAACTGTTGATGGCAGGTGATGAACACCTAGGCATTCACTATATAATTCTGGCTACTTTCATATGTGTTTGAAATTCTACATAGAAGCCTGTGTTTATTTACTTATTTTTTAAGAGTTAGACAACAGGTCGGACTGTAGTAGCAGCTCCCATCTCTCCTATACTTAACTGAATGTTCTTTGAAAATTCATTTCACTTCTGTGAGCTCACATTTCCTTACCAATTAATTAGGGATAACATCCCCAATTATTTTCCAGTGATGCTAGGTGGGCCACTTGAGTTCATGAATGCAAAAGCATTTCATAAACCATGAAGAGCTACACACATGCAAGAAACTGGTTTTGTTCATATCACTATTGACCTTGAAAATAATTTCAATCTGTTGGCTTCCGTGACCCCCTTAGTAGTACTATCTCTTTTTACTTGGTCTGTTCCCATGAGAAATTAAGCACAATGGGCCCAAAAACTCATTGGACAGTGGGAATGATCTTGGGTCTAAAGGTTATTTTTTAAATCACATCTTTTGTCTTTATCTTAAATCTAAGTGAGCAGAACTTTTGCTTCTGGTCAAGATGGAGTAGTAGGAACAAGATTTACTCTCCTGCTGTATATTTAAAAAACGCAGTAAATGAAAAAGTTGACTTCTACAACTTGTTTACTACCTTAAAAGAGTTTCCAGACCCCTCCCCCAAAAAGAGGAATAAAAAGTATCAAGATGAGAAAGGAAGAAGTGAAATTGACTTTATTCACAATTGACACCATCATCTAGGTACAAAATCCACTACAATCTTAAAAAAAAAAAGAGCTACTACAACTGAGTTTAGCAAAGCTGTAGGATACAAGATCAATGATACAAAGGTCAATTGTATTTCTATAAACTAGAAATGAAATATCAGAAATTAAAATTTTAAAAACATATAACTTCTAACAGCATCAAAAATATCAAATATTTAAAAATGAATATGAAAAAGCTGTGAAATAGTTATACACTGAAAACTATAAAATACTGATGGAGATTTTGAAGAAGACCTAAATAAATAATTGGAGAGATTATCATAATTGTATGTTAGACAACTCAAATTAAGATGGCAATTCTTTCTAAACTAATGGATAGGTGCAGTGCTATCACAATCAAAATCATAACAGGCTTTTTTAAGTAAATTGATAAGCTGATATTAAAATTCATGTGAAAATGCAAAGGATCTAGATTAACCAAAACAACTTTTAAAAAGAACAAAATTGAATGACTTCCACTATCTGATTTCAAGACTTATTATAAATTTACATTAATGAAAACAGTGATATTAGCATAAAGACAGACAAATAGATCAATGATACAGAAGAAGTCCAAAGATATAAGAATGTAGACATATACACACAATTTTCAACAAAATCTGTTTGATAAAAACAACAACAACAACAAAAAAAAACCTGAGCCCTTATTTCATACAACAAGAGTTAACTCTAAATGGACCATAGACCTAAATGATGTAAAATCTAAAATTGTATAGGACAACCATCATTTAAAACCAACAGAAATCAAGCTGAATATAAGTCCTACAACTATGGAATTAAAGAAGAAACCACATCAAGACTGGTAGGAGGGGCAAAGATGCAGAATGGACTTGTGCCACATCCACACGTGGCAGATAAAAGTCAGGAGGGATATCTCAGGGGTGAGGGGTCCCAAACCCACACCAGGCCCCCTATTCCAGGTTTCCAGTGCCAGGAAGATAAGCCTCCATAAGTCTGGTTGTAAAAGCCAGTGGGGATTGAGGTTTTGCAAGACAGAAACTTCTGTAGTCCCAGGCAGTTCCTCTTAAAAGGCCAGTGCAGACTTACTCAGACTCACTCCCTCTGATCTACAGCATGGGAGCAGAAGACTAAAAGGCACCGGATTCATACAGGAAGGAACTGAATTGTCCGTCATCAGGGTGAGAGCTGGAGGGTGCTCTCTCCCAGAGAGAAGTACCGGCAGAAGTCATTGTTTCTTTTCTTAGTGCTTCCCCTACAGAGCCACAGAGCTGGCAGTCAGGTACCATGCCTTAGACTCCATCAGCCTGGTCCACACTATTTGCCCCACCCTAATGATTCCCTGAGGCCCTGTCCCACCCGCCTTCCAGGCCACCCAAGCTGTTTTCGGTGGCTTTTCCATACAAATGGCTTGTCTTGGCCCATGATTCAGATTTTTCTAAATTCTCTCAAGCAAGCAGCATCTGACTTCAGCAAGCCCTGTACATTTCACTGAGTTGCCCCAGGCCCAGCCCTAGCAGCAGCCAGCCTTGGTTCATAGCTTGGCCAGACCTGAGCACCTCTAAGCCCAGCACAAGTAGCAGCCATCTGCAGATCTGTTTGTAGCTTATGCTGTGTGATACCAGGCAGAACACAGGTGGTGACTGACCATGGACATGCCAACAGCAATCAAGGCTCAACTACACCAGGAGGGTGTGCACGGTGGGTGCACCTTGAGCACACAGCTTGGGCAATAGGGGAAGCTGTGGCACTGGACTCCACAGGACACCCACTACATTAGACCACTCTACCAAGCCTGGGTGATGTAGAAGCTTTACCTGATACATAGAAACAAACACAGGGAGGCTGCCAAAATGAGGAGACAAAGAAACATAACCCAAATGAAAGAACAGAAGAAAACTCCAGAAAAAAACTAAACAAAATGGAGATAAGCAATCTACTAGATGTAAAGTCCAAAACACCGGTTATAAGGATGTTCAAGGAATTTAGTGAGGACTGCAACAGCATAAAACACATCCAGCCAGAAACAAAGGATAAACTAATTAAAATAAAGAACAATTTACAGGGAATGAACAGTAGAGTGGGTGAAGCTGAGAATCAAATCAGTGATTTGGAATATAAGGACACAAAAAACAACCAACCAGAAGAGCAAGAAGAAAAAAGAATTTTAAAAAATGAAAATGGTGCCAGGAGACTTTGGAACAACTTCAAGAGTACCAATATTCACATCACAGGGGTGCTGTAAACAGACATAAAAGTCCAGGAAGCACCGAGAGCCTCAAGCAAGATGAAGCCAAAGAGACCCACACCAAGACACCTCATAATTAAAATGCCAAAGTTTAAATACAAGGAGAAAATCTTAAAAGCAGGAAGAAGAAACAGTTACATACAAAGGAGCTCCCATAAGACTGCCAGCAGATTTCTCAAAAGAAATTTTAGAGGCTAGAAAGGACTGGCAAGAAATAGTCAAAGTCATGAAAAGCAAGGACCTACAACCAAGATTATTCTACCCAGCAAAGCTATTATTTAGAATGAAAGACAGATAAAGAGCTTCCCAGACAAGGAAAAGCTAAGAGTTCATCACTACCAAACCAGTATTATATCAAATGTTAAAGGGTCTTCTTTAAGAAGAAGAAAATAAAAAATATAAACAATAAAATGGCAGTAAATACATATCTGTCAACAATTTAATCTAAAAAACAAAACTAAAAAAGCAGAACAAAAACAGAATCATAGATACAAAGAGCATTTTGATGGTTGCCAGATGGGATGGGGTTTGGAGGATGGGCAAAAAAGTGAAAAGATTAAGAAGTACAAATCAGTAGTTACAGAATAGTCATGGGGATGTGAAGTACAGCGTAGGGAATAGAGTAGACAAAGAACATATATGCATGACCCAGGGATCTGGACAATGTTGTGGGGGTTGCTGGAGGGAGTGGAGGTGGGGCTGTGTGGAGGAGGGTAAATGGGGAAAAATTGAGACAATTGTAATTGCATAAAAAATATATATGAAGCTGAGAATCAAATCAGTGATTCAAAGTCCACCCTGAATGATGTGACTTAGTGGAATGGGCATCATACCACAAAGTGTAAGGTTGCTCTTTCAATTCCCAGTCAGGGCACATGCCAGGGGTGTGGGCCAGGTCCCCAGTTGGGGGCATGCAAGAGGTAGCTGGTTGATGTTTCTTTGGCAGATCGATGTTTCTCTCCTTCTTTTTATCTCTCTCTCTCCCTTCCCCTCTCTCTAAAAATAAATAAATAAAATCCTTAGAAAATAAAATAAGTTTTAAAAGATTCCAATTCTCAAAAAAAATCTAAAAGCATAAAATTTCTAGAAGAAAGCATAAGAGGAGATATTTGTGATCTTGAGGTCAAGAAAAGATTCCTTGGTTCAAACAAAAGCACAATCTATGAAAGAATGAAGCATAGTGCTGACTGTAGGAGTCACTCTGCTCGTGAAGCAGTTACCAGGTGTTCACTTTGGTCATGGAGAAAAAGCAAAGACTTTAATGAAAATTCCCATGTGAAAGCTTTACAGCTCTCTGGAGAAAACTAAGAGTCATATGGGTTTTCTGTATTCCTCAGAGGCAGAAAGGCCATATCTAAAATGAATCAAGTACTTTTACAATTCTGTCATACACACACCCCACACAATAATATTTTTACTTTATTCCCAGACTGTATCCAAGAATAAGAGTAACCACTGTTATTGCCCAGATCAATAATTCAGTTATATACAGGTCATGCTGGAATGAAGCTACATCAATCTTAGATTCTCGGGTGTCTGTTAGAGTCAATCATATTTCCACTTGGTTCATGCCTTCACTCATTCACTAAAGTAATATTTACTAAGCACCTCTTATGTCCCGGATACTCTGCTCGGTACTGAAGATGAAGTGCGCACATTCTGGTGAGGGGGACTGAAAAACTTCTTCCCACTGCAGTACCTTTGTGCATGCATCTCTTCTGCATGGAATAGTTTTTCTCTCCTGTCTTTACCCACATGGCTCTTATTCTATATTCAAAAACCAAATGTGACTTTTTCATAGAGGAACATGCTACAAAGTCAGTTATATCACATCCCTTGATGTCTCCAAAATGCATTGGACTTCCTACTGAAAAGTAGCCAAATTTTCCAGGATGGCCCTACTTCTTCCCCCAAATGATCTAGCTTCCCACCACCTGTTTGTATTTGTATTTCAATAAATCTGCACATTTATTTATGATGCAGTCATGATGGTCTCTTCTCTACCAACCAGACCCATCCCCTCTCAGAATCTTTTCTTCTTCCATGCAGTATCCTTTCCTCCATTCTTGTTCTGGTAAAGTTCTCATCTGATTCAAATATAGTTCAAATGCCATCTTCTCTGCAGAAGCTTCCATGCTAAGGTACCCTTCCTTGTTGGAAGGAATCTCGCCTTCCTTCCTGGTTCCACTCCACATGCTAAGATTTCCTTTTTGTGCACATCAGTCATTCTGCTAAGCACTATAGTTTGTATCTACACATTTCCCAGTAGCTTGTAAGCTCCTATGAGTCAGAAGCAGCTCTGAAACTGCCCCCAATATATACAGTAAGCATTTAATAAAGGTCAGCAGCACTAAATGTCCTGATACATCTGCCCAGGAGACCCATTTCTGGCTTTCCTCCCTTCCTCTGGTGGGTCTCTAAGAAAGCATTAAGATACTGTCCTCTTGAAAACCAGGCTACAGTCTTCCTCCCTTCAACTCTGATAATTTATTTATTCATCAAATATTTGTTGAACACCTGTCATATTTTAGACACTTTTCTAGGCACTGGGAATACAAAAACAAACCTTTGTCCTCACAGTGCTTATATTTAAGTGAGACGGAGAAAAAAATAAATAAGTACAATATGAAGAACACAAAGTTGTGAAAAATACTATGGAGAAATGTAAAGCACAAAGGGAGATAGAGAATATATTGCATGCTGGAGGGTAAAGTGATATTTTAATGTAGAAACATTAGGAGTGTTTCTACAGGGCCTCTATTAGAAGGTGATTTTGGAACAAAGACTCAAAGGAAACAAGAGAGTGAGTAGGCAGATACCAAGGTATAAGGCATTCTAGGCCGAGGGAACACGTAACAACAAGGCCCAGAATTCACAGCAATGTCAACATAGAGAAAAATGATCATCTGCCCCAGGTCAGCATGTGTTGGGATCAAATCTGAAACAGGTGTGGACATAGCAGTGTAAGTGAAGGGAACAGTGGTAGCACATGAGGTAGGAGGCAGAGTGAGGGCATGGAGAGTATGAAAGGTCAATAGAAGGACTTAGACCTTCTCTTCATGTGAGACTAGAAGCCACTGGAAAGTTTTGAACATCAAATGAGATCAGTTGATGTGTTTTAAAAGTATAAGTTTAGTTGTATTAGAGAGAGACAGTAGGGAAGCAAGAGCAGAGCAGAGACACGCTGGTGTACTAATCTAACCAAAAAATAACGGAAGTGTAGGATAGAGGGGTGGCTATTGTGAGATAAGAGGTGGACAAATTCTGCATATATTTTGAAAGCACATGCTGACCAATTAGTTGTAAATGTAAGAAAAAGAAGACACAGTAAGAGCAGTATGTTCTGGGGGTCTGAGCAACAATATGGAAAGGAGTTGTTGAGTTTTTTTCCAAAGATATGGAGATATAACTAAGATACAACATTGTGTAAGTTTAAGATGTACAGCGTGATGATTTGATGCACATTATCTATTCAAAAATGATTACCATAATAGGACTGCTTAGCACATCCATTGCCTGTGTATGGCAAGAACAAGTGTCAGGTATATAATACAGTTGTTAACTATAGTCGCCATGATGTACTTTGGATCCCCAGAACTTACTCATCTGATGATGGAACTTTGCATCCTTTGGTCAAAATCTCCCTTTTCTCCATCCCAATCTCCTGGCAACCACTTAGCATAATGCTATTAGGTCCATCTATATTGTCACAAGTGTCAGTATTCCCTTCTTTCTCATGGTTAAATATTATTTCATTTTACATACAGACAGAGATAGAAACAGAGACATGCAGACAGAGATAGCCATAGACATGATAGAGATAGAAACAGGTGTCTCACACCTTCTTCAACCATTCATCTGGAGAGGGACATTTAGGTTGTTTTTATATCTTAGCTATTTTGAATAATGCTTCCGTGAACAGGGGAATGCAGATATCTCCTCAAGAACCTGATTCCATTTCTTTGAGTATATACCTAGAAGATGGATTGCTAGATCATACCGTAGTTCTATTTTTAATTTTTTGAGAAGCTGCACCATTGTTTTCCATAGAGGCTGTACCAGTTTACATTCCCATCAACAATGTACAAGGGTTCCCTTTTCTCCACATCCTCACCTACACTTGTTTTCTGGTTTCTTTGATAGTAGCCATCCTAATGGCTGTGATGTGATATCTCGTTGTGATAGACCATGAGAGAAAAAGATCTCATGCAAGAATGAGGCGTTTAGAGGGGTTCAGTTGTGGGAAACTGAAGTCTGAGATACTTTCATCATCCAGGTGCGATGTCGAGCTGCAAGATATAAAGGAGTGCCTATTGTTCACTGAAGAAATTCAGAGCTTGGAATATAAATTTGGGACTTGTTGGCATAATGATAACATTTCAACCCATGAGACTGGATGAGCTCATCAAGGGATGTAGATAAAAACAAAGAAAAGAAGGCCTGAGGCCCAACCTAGGTACACGCATATCAAGAGGTCTGAGGGTTTATGAGAAGCCAGCACTGAGAAGGAGTAACCAGTGCTGGGAGGAAAACAGGGGACATGGGCGTGCGGTGAAGAGAAGAGATCACTTCTGTCGAACGTTGGGCCAAATGAATGTGGACAGACAACTGACCACCATTTTTAACAATGTAGAAGTTGGTAATCTGGGCAAGAAAAGGTTGTATGAATAATATGATGACAGCCTGGTTAGGGGGAAGTTCTAGAGAAAATGAGATAAATAAAGCTGGTGACAGAGTGCAGCGAGGGCTGCCATTTGGGTTTGCCCATGACTATCCCAGTCTGCACCCACTGTCTTGTGTTATATCCAGTTAAAAGTGTCCCAACCTGCATGATAATTTATATAATAACGCTAAGTATAAACAACTCTTTCTAGGTATCTATTAACATACTGTTCCCATTCACTCATGTAACAGCACACTCTCCCTTTCTGGCTTTCCCGATGTAAATCATCTCTCCCAGGCCAGAGAGCAAAGGCCTGGAGAACTCTTCCTGGGATGATCAGTCTCGGTCGTGGATGCACAAGAGAGTCACACAGGAACCAGGGCCCCACCCTCAGTGATTTTCATTTAATTTATCTGAGGTGCAACCTGGGTTTGTACCTCCCCCAGGAGATTCTAATGTGTATCCAGGGATAAGGACCACTGCCCTGATTAATGAAGAAGCAAGCAGGTCAGTCTGAGTTGTTTTGTGAGGAATGAATGAATGAATGAATGAAGGTTCAGACCACTGGAATAGGCAGAAACATAAATAGAGAATGGGCACCAGGAGCAAGCAATATGGGTTTGAATGAGTGGCTTTCAAAGTCTCTTCAGAACTTTAGGAATTTATGAATCTATGACGGTAGGGAATTTCCCACTTCACACATATATTCTTGAGCACATTTTACTCATGCAAACCTTGTGCCTGGATATGAGTTGAGGTGCCGGAAAGAGGGACAAATTAGGGAGTGAGATCCTTTATCTCTTACTTGCCCTCACTCCATTTTAACCTTCACTCCAGTTCCCCTAAGAAATTATGTTCATGCCTCAAACAAGTCATGCTCTCTCAAGTCCAGGGTTTAGCACATATTACTTCCTCCTCCTGGATTATTCTTAAACTCCCTTCTTAAACTAGCTAATTTCTACTCATTCCTTAGAACTTGGCTACATAATAAATACCTCTGATAAGATCTCCCCCTATTCAACACCACTACCAAGTTTGGACCAAGGTCCATTTATGCAGCATCCCTGAGCACCTTGTCCTTTCCCTCACCACAGTCCTTTTCACACTACATTGTAATTGTCACTTGACACACCTATCTTCCCAACTACACTGCCAGGACCATACCTATCTGTTTCAGGGCTCAATAATTCTTTGTTAAATAAAAATTAATATGAATTCAATCTAAAGGGTTGGTGGAAACATCTAAAACAAGCACTAAAAACTCGGAGGTGCCAAAGTCTCCTTGGAAATGTGATAGCCCTGAGGATGTCACACCTAACCCAGCCCCGCTTTGCCTCACTGCCTTGGGTGGACATGTGCCTCACATTAGCCCTGGTGCCTGCGACTTATGATTCATGCTGAAAGCACATCTGAAACCCTCATCTTTATAGCACTTTTCTGAGAAAATTACCCAATCTGGCAGTCCTTCTGGCCCCAAGGCCACTTGACAGATCACAATGAACCCAGCCAGATGGGAGGAGGGAATGAACTCCACCATCAAATTGTCCAATGCCTCAGAAATGTTGGCTTTGGAATAGTGCAGGTCCTCTCTTGTGCATTGCCTAGAGTCGGAGGAAGGTGTTCTCCTCCAGGCCAAGGCAGTGAGGGCTCTGTGTCCCTGGCTGAGGCCCCCCAAGCCAGCTTTGTCTCCACAGCAGAGCTCTCTGCCAGGTGGGGCGTCACGGTTGTGGAATCAGAGAAGTTGTGCAAGAGGAGAAATAAGTTCCAACTCAGCAAAAGAACAAATCTTGAAGAGAGAGCTGGGGAAGAGTTAGAATCCAAAGCAGAGCCAAGAATCATGAAATAAAGTCCACGTGGCGAGAGCTAAGGATCTTAACAACTTGCAAGATCTAGGGAGAAGTAAATGAGCAGAACTTTAGGGGAAAGATTGAGTGTGATCAGGCATCCAAAAGGAATTCCAATGCTTTCTTACAACCTCAAGTTGTAAAACTTTCTAAAGAGTCAAGTTGTACATTAATTTATTCACCAAACATAACTTTCTTGATCTGCACAACTACTCTAGTTTCTATTATTATTGCCATTTTAGAAATGAAAAAATAGAATTTCAATGAGATTCATAAGCAATCAACATGGACTTTATGCCCAGGACCTTCTGATCTAAAGCCCCGGTTCTGGATTGGAGCCCAATCCAAACCACCTTGCAGGCTGAGCAACCCTGAGCAAAGTCACTCTCTCTTTCCTCCTTTATAAAATGAGAATGCTAAAATCACTGAGATAATCTGTACAAAATTATTTCATTAACCACAAAGCATTATGCAAATTTAAGTTACATGTGTTTATTTGCTCGCTCATTTGTTTATACCTATTTTGTGCTAAGTGTGGCCTACGTGAGACCTCGCACAGTAATATAACACTGCACAATAATGTGAATATCAGTGCAGATGTGCAGAGATGAATCTCCCTGTTTGATAAATCCTCATGGAGGAAGCCTACACAAGTGCAAACAAAACCTTAGGACTCCAACCTCCCCTTTATAATATCATTCACTCAACACACCCTTATTTAATTCCCTGCATTGGGCCAAACCTGAGTATAGTATATAAAGAATGAATGAAACCCAGTTCCTGTCCTTGAGGACTTCAGGGTCTAGCAGAGAAGACAGAGTAATAAGCAGGTCACTTTAAGAGTATGCTCAGCAAGGTGCAATTTGAGGGACTGTGGCAGAGGGGACCTAACCCAAGAAAACACTCCGAGAGGCAGGAATTTCTGAGCTGTTTCCTGAAAAATGGACTGATCAACTAGGCAAAGCCTGGGCGTAAAAGAGGAGGAGGGTATTCACACCCAGGGAAGAGAGGGCGTCTAAGTTGGCAGTGTTGTGGAACTGCAAAAAATTGGCCTGGCTGAAGCTTAAAGTTGTAGAGGAGAGTGGGCTGTGTGTGATGAAGCCCTCAGAGCTACAATAACTTCCCTGGCTCTGCTCATGAATGACTTCATTCCAGAGACAGTGAAACTGTGGAGTCTCCTAGAGCCTTCTAGAGCTTTCTGCCGCACTCAGGTCCATCAGTTTCTTTATGCTGACTCTAGCTGCTCCTATGGGTCAACTAGGCCTTAGCAACCTTGTACGTACATCACATCCCACTTCCCTAAGAAACAAAGACAATCTGCCCAAAGCTGGAATCAGTTATGCCTGTTGCCTTTAGGCCAATACCTATGCTGCCTAACAGTTCGGCCTTTGGGTAAGGCTGTCCCACCTTCACAGTCTGGCATGGTCGCTTAACTTTCTGCATTAATTGGGCAAATGATTTAGGGTCTTGTGCCTGTTTTCTCCTCTGTAAAAAGGGGACAATAATAGCCCCTACCCCATGAGAACTTGTGTGAGAATTAAATGAGATAATATATGTATGTCAAGGACTTAGAACAACCTCACACAGAGCAATTATTTAATAAGTGCTATTTATTATAACTATTATAATCGCCTGAAGCACCAACTTCTGCAGTTCTATCCACTTTATTTTTAATTTCAGTTCTTTCCAATGACTGGGGAAGTGTGCATAAAGAATGAAAAGGAGAGGAAATAAACATAACAATCATTGATTAATATGGGGAAAAAAACACAAAAATCCAGACCATAAAGCCTCACATGACTGTTTGGTATAGTTTCAAGTTTGACGGCCAGTTTCCTGGCAGCCAAAGCAAAAAGGAAAACCAATCCGTAATTACTTTCCCAGGTCAGGCTGTCTAAAAGAATTTCTTCCACAGGCTTCACACAGGAGGCACTTTGTGATGTAGTGAACAATATTTGCAATTGTGTCTTGATTATTTTGCTTGGGCTGCATAAAGAAGTACCATAGATTGGGTGGCTTGTACAACAGAAATTGACTTTCTCACAGGTCTGGAGGCTGGAAGTCTGAGATCAAGCTGTTGGCACTCTTTTTCTGAGGCTTCTCTCCTTGGTTTGTAGGTGGCCTTCTTCTCCCTGTGTCTTCACATAGTCTTTCCTCTGCACGTGTCTATGTCTAAACTCCTCTTTGTGTAAGGAAACCAGTCCTATTTGATCAAGGCCCACCCTGTTGACCTCTTTTTACCTTAATTACCTCAAATGCCCTAGCTACAAAAACAGTCACATTCTAAGATATTGGGGGTTAGGGCTTCAACATGTGAGTTTCATCTTATAGCAGTGTCCTTGCAGCAAAAGCAACAAGGACATAACCCAGCTTGAATCTGCAAGGCCCTCTGATGATGCAATCCACTGAACTTCTGATGGCTCCACCTGAGTCCAGAAGAGAACCCCGACAGTCCAGAGAGGCGAATGGACTGTTCACATGTCAAAGATCCTTTGGGAAGACCATATCCCTCCTCTGTGCCGGGAGGTGAAGGTAGGTGGAAGAGATGGAGAACCTCCTATCCCACAGTGGATCTGGGGGGCATTCAGTCTTGGGTGCTGGTTAAAACCTTTAAAGGTATATTATTTTTAGGTATGTTGCTGTAGTGATGATGTATGGCTAAGTGGTTGAGGAAGGTAATTCCCTAGGTCAGGGATGCAGATCTAAACTGGGCCATGTCAGTGGAGGCAGATGCCAGGAGATGGGTCTGCCTCATGCAAACTACTTTATGGTTGTAGTTCCAAAAAGTTCTCTGCCGGATTGATGGTTGGGAAGTAGTGAGGATGATGAATGGGAGAGGTTTGGAGAAGAGGAGTTGCATTTTCAGTTAGTGAAGGTCTGGGTTAAAACCCCTGGAATAACACAGACAGTCTGTTCTTCCACTGTTTCACTCTGTGAGCTTGCCCTCCTGCAAAAGGGGAAGAGTTCTGCTGATGCAACATCTCTGTATCAGACACAGCATTAATAATCACTGTTCTTGCATTATATCACACAATTCCCAAATAGCCCTGCTAGTTGGACATCATTATCTGTATTTAGGGATAAGGAAACTGAGGATCAGTGGGGTAAACTGAGCTATCTGCAGACACACAGTGAGTGACAGAACCAGAATTCAACCAGAATCTAGTGACTTCAATACCTGTGACCTTAACTAAGATGCAGTCAGTGTCCCACTCCGCTCCCTGGGGAGCTTTATGGTCAGCTGAGATTTCAGAGGTTAATCACTTTTGCAACAAGTGATATTAGTATTAATTATCAATGACAGCAATGTTTGCGACCATATGCCTTTATATTGCCAGAAGAAAATGCTGCAATATATTTTTAGGTCAATCAGTAGTTGTTGACACAATGTTGTCCTTGTCTTGTTGATGACTGAAATCTCCTGAAACCATCTCCCTGAATAGAAGCACCAGAGTCCTTAGCCTGACTGAATTTCCATGGATGGAATTAAGACAGAAAATGTAACTAAGTCATGGGTTACACAGGGCTTCACAGCCTCCAAAACCCCTTTTCCTTGGGTCTTTAATTGGCCTTTTAAAAATGAGGCAGGAGGTGAGGTGACGTTTTGAAGTGAGAAGGACTAAACGTGTAGCTGGTTTTGAAAATGGAGGAAGCGGGGCATGACCCAAGGAATGCAAGTGGCCCCCAGAAGCTGAGAGCTGCTCCTGGCCAACAGTCTGAAAGGAAACGGAAACCTCAGTCCTACAACCACAAAGAACTGAATTCTGTCAGCAAATTGGAAGAGCTTCGAGTAGACTCATCTTCCAGAGCCTCCAGAAAGGCACACATCACCACTGACACCTTGATTTCAGCCTTGCGAAGCCTGGAGCAGAACCAGCGGAGCTACACCGCACCCAGACTCCTGATCTACAGAACTTTGAAATAGTAAATGGTGCTATTTTTAAGGTACTAAATCTGTATTATTTACTACAGCAGCAACAGAAAATGGAAAATCCTCAACACAGCCCTGTGAAGAAAGAGTCATTGTAATTCCCATTTTGCTGGTGAGAAATTGAGGCAAACAATGGTTAAGTTCACCCAAGATCACACAACTAATAAGTGGCAGAGCTACTTGATCCAGTCTGATTCAAAAACCGTTGTTCCTGAAAACAGTACCTGGTATATAGCAAGCACTCCATAAATATTTGTGAAATAAAAAGAAGTGGAGGGTTAGGTGGAGGAATGGAGAGAAACACTGGATGTGAAATGCTAAAGACAGAATTGTCACTTGTGCTACATTAAGCAGATCTAAATGTGCCGCTTTAAGAATAGCCAGACAAAGAGGCAATTTGCGGAAAGAGCACTGTGTCCGGAGTCAGGAGGCCTGTGTTCTGTTTCTGGTTTTGCAAATTTTTTTTGTGTAATGAAGGCTAATCTCTGCACTACTCTGAACCTCAGTTTTCTTGTCTATAAACTGGAAATAATAAACACAGTACGGTCTCTCCCCCTCATGAATACCATGAGGCTCGCATGGGATGGGGAGAGGTAAAAGTAACCTGTAAATGGTGCTCTACAATCCGGCATTCATTTGGTCATTAAACATTTACTGAGTGTTTACCCTGTAGTGGACAGGCCATGTTTGAGGTGCTGGGGGTGCAGCCATGAGTGAGACAGGGAACATGTTCTAAAGAACGCCAGCTTTGTCACAGCAACAGATGCAAAAAGAAAACATGTCACTGAAGAACTAGATAAGATGCATGCAAGGTCAAGTAGACCAAGAGAATAGTGCGATCAAACCTGCACTATGTATGTGCGTTGGTTGGGCAGGGGGTGTCCAGGAAGGCTTCCCAGTAAAAGTTTCATTGGAGCCACTCCTCACGTGAAGAAGTGAGGGTTGACCAAGGGATTTCCAGCCAAAAAGAACAGCCTGTCGAAGTCGTCTGTGTCCTGTTCAGAAAGCCACTAAGAGCTCTGCGTAGTCATTAAGGATGTTCATGCCTGTTCTCTCCTCTTCATTCAAGTTCATGCCAGGATAGCACTGTCCTGCTCTTTGAAAATTGGCAGGGATTGTGACTGGCTTTGGCCAATGAAATGTGAGTAGAAGTGACTGCCATTCTTTCTGTGAGCCACGTATGTAATTTTAAATTTTCTTGTAGCCACGTCTTTCTTAAAAAGTAAAAATGTAAATGACATTTGAGATGAGAGGAACAAATAAAATTAATTTTAATAACATAGTAAATATTTTAACCGCATGTATTCAAAATATTATTTGATCATATAATTGATATAAAATAGTAATAAGTTATTTTATATTCTTTTTTGTAGTAAGCCTTTGAGATGTGCTATAAGCATGTATTTTATACTTACAGGCCATCTCAGTTTTGAACTAGATGTTCAACATCTCAGAAAAGGACCAGGCCCTTTTCAAGTGCTCAGTAGCCACAGATGTCTGGCAGCTACATGGTAGAGACTTCAGACCCTTGGTCAGTGAGTGAGAAACAGAACAGAGGCCCCACCCTCACTCAGTGAACATGTCGCCTAATCAAGACATAAGGCATTGCTTCTGTAAGTCAGAGATTGGTTTGTTATTGCTGCATAACTTCTCCTAACCGTTACAGGCTTCCTGTTGCTAGAATATAAAATGGAAAGAGAGCCCTGGTCAGGTGACTCATTTGGTTGGAGCATCATTTCATATAGCAAAAGGCTGCGAGTTCAATACCACAGTCAGGTCACAGAGGAGAGTAAACAAATCAGTGTTTGTCTCTAACATCGATGTTTGTCTCTAACATCTCTCTCTCTCTCTCTGTCTCTCTCTCTCTCTCTCTCTCTCAAATCAATAAACATATCCTCAGATGAGGATTTAAAAATATAAATAAATAAATAAATAAATAAAACAGGAGACCGTTTTATTTTTCCAGGAGACTGGAAAGAGACAGGAGTCAGTAAATGAAAGGCTTTTTATGAGACAGATGCTCAAGCATTTGGATTTTGTCCTGAAAGGAAGGGAATGAATCTTGTGACGCCATTCAGATCTGACTACTGGAGGCGGGAAAAGTAACCGGGGCCGGCGCAGCCTCCAGGCCGTGAGGCCTCGGTGCAGGGGCTGCGAAAAGCTCAACTAGAAAGGCAAACACACCCTTCCCCATCAACTTGTATATGAAGCAATTTGCTTGACTCCAAGTAAAAGGGAAGTTTTGTGGCCCAGCCACTGAGGAAACTACCAGCCTGGCCTCCTGCAATCTACTGTGGCTTCAGTTTCATCTTGTAGCTGTTGGCTGTGAGGAATTATTCCACAGATCCATCATGGTTGAAGGCTTCACCCTGATGAAGAATTTTGAATCCGTTTCGAGGTCATATTCCTCTCATGTTTTCTTCCAGCCCAGGCCAGACCTTTCAAAGCACTCCAGCTGGGATGGGTGTTTTCCCTCCTATATTCCACCCCCCCTCCAAATGATATGCCATAAAGAAGAGATGAAGAGGAAAAACCATGGTTGTTTGAATAGTTCTACATCATCCACAGAGAGTAGATCAGAGACTGGGGTGGCTAAGGAAGGCTTTGCAAATAGATTGGTGTTGATCTAAAGTCACCACATCAAAATTCATTCCATGGATCTGGGTGATTATATTTTGAGGATTCCAGTTGTTTATGTTTTTAAGCAGGGGGATGGGGTGGGTGGTACACAATTTGAGCCTGTATTGCTGTAAAGGACTCTATAGGCCACATTTGGTGAAATGAGTGATTACCATGAGAGAGATTTGTTTAAAAATTACTTTGAGCCTTTTTCTCTGGGACTTTTTTACAGAAGAACTGCTGTCACCGTGATTTTCTTATTGGTTAATCAGCCTTGGGCATCATAGCCACGTGGAAGCAGAGGCCTTACACAGGCACAGAAGCATCAGGAATTGTTAGTTCATTGCTATGAAATGAAGCAAAGCACAGGCTGAGCACTTACTTGCTGTGATATCTTGGGAAACTCCAATAACTTTCTGAGCCTTGGTTTCCTCCTCTGTAAATTGAAGTCAATAATCCCTACCACCCAGACTGATTATGAGAATTGAGTGGGAGTACCGACATGTTAAGCAATGTTCTGTAAACCTCAGTTCTTTATCCAAGTAAAGAAGTATGTGGACTTGCAGCCAATAGACTTATGATAAAGGTCCAGCTCTAACACTTCCTAACTGTGTGGCCTTGGGACAACTCACGCACATCATTTGTCTATATTCTATAAAATGGGATAACAGTACCTTCCCCCATTAAACAGCACAATGTTTTTGACATTTATTGGAATAATTTTCTCTTCATCCACTAGAAAGCAGTCTGAGGCAAGGATTAAAGTGCTAGTACTCCATGTTGGAAGCACAAGCCAAGTGAGGTCAATGTAGGGAAGGAAAGTAGAAAGCAGAGAAAGAGATAAGTCAACTAAGCTGATGCATATATTGCCCTGAGACCACTTTTCAGGATAAGCTGCCAAAAGATGCTCACACTGCAAAGGCATGTTCATTCCTTCAGTCAGTAGGACTTTCCAGAAGGATTTCCAGCAAACCTTGCAACTCAGCACTCCACAGAAGACAAAAAAAGAGACACATGTATCTGTCTTGCTCACCGTGGTCTCCCTGTTCTGTTGGTCAAGTTTTGCCCCATGGGAAGCTAACTCCTCACACCTCTGGGTTCTATCACTTGGCCCCTGAAGAGCCAGCCAATCAGGAAGCATTTTCTCTATCTCAGTGGAGAGGTTGCCTCTGTGTGGTCCAGCTCGACCTGTGTACCCTGTGGGCAAGGAAGGCCAGGGCTCTGTGACCCTAGACAGCTCAGGGAGCTCTGTCCTACAACAGTGGCACCAGAACATCAAGCCCCTTCATGCTGGGTTTGACCCAAGTGCAGGAGAGGAGATGGAAGCCGTAGCACAGCCCAGGAGCCAAATGCCAATTTTTGAAAGATACTTCAAAACCTTAAATATGACCTGTTCATTTTAGAAATGAGGAAGTTGTGGCTGGAGAGGGAAACGGACTTCTCTAAATCACATAGCTGTCATCAGCAAAGCCTCTTAGATCTCAGCTCCTCAAATTCTGTGTTCCTCAGTCTACCTGATAGTCTCATTTTAAAGGAGAGTCTGATCCAGTAGGTCTGAGCTGAGACAGAGATGGCATCAGTGGACCACATTTTGTGTAACAAGACTTTAAACTGCCACAGCCACCTTGGAAATCCTCACCAAGCACCACATAAATGAGGCATCAGCACATTTCCTTCTTTCATGCACCACCTTGTTCAGAACTGTTCTCATTGTCCATCACTCACACCTGATTCTATCCCACTATTGAACTTCTGCTGACTTTGCCTGTTATGTTCTCATTGCTGTCCTTGATGTCTTTCCCTTGACAAGATGGCTTAATGCTTCGATCTTATTTCTTGGCTAAGATTATGGTCACTTTGGAAAGCCCCATTATGATGTTAGCTATGCTGCCTGAAGTTGTTCTGAGTAAGTACACAGCTCTCTCTACAGCTTGGGTCCAGAATCCTCCAGCCCTGATGCTCCCCTCATGGTCGCTGCTTCTAATGGGCTCCACCAGCTCCTTTTATGTGAAAGCCAAGCTGCAGAGAACCCAAGTCTTTCATCTACATCCCACTATACTACCCAGCCTTCATTCTAAGATTTACTGAGGTTGAGGGGTTTGGGAGGGCACAAGAATATTTTTTGTGCTGGAATACATGCTTGTTTTTTTGTGTGTTTTTTTAAAGCTAATAGTCAAACAGGAATACTCTGATTTCTAAAAAATCACAACCAAAATAGACTTTCTTTCCTGTTTATACTACATATGAGTTAGATTGTGCTTGAGAGTTATGGTTTGATGAATGAATGACCATAAGCAGACCAGAAAGTATCTATTAAATGCCTACTACTTTCAATGGTACAACATAAAAAACAAAATAGGCTAGAGTTAGTCAACAAATGAGAACTGAGTTTCTGAAGGAGAAAACTGGAGGAGAAATAAGTGTTACATGTGAACTTGAGAAACTTGGGTAGTAGCTTTCCCAAGCTTTTTTTTTTTTTTAACTATAAGCTAGAGCACATGGCTTCACAGAAGCAGGGTTTCTTTATGGTTAAGAGGAGGGTTCCTGCAGTTTAAAATTCAGCTTATTAAACCTCCTGATTCCTTGGTTTCCCCAGTAGTAACATAGAAATACTAATAGTACCCGATCTCATAGAGTTGGCATAAGGGTCCCTGCAGCCCAACTGTGCCCATTTAAAGTTCAGCTTATTAAGCCTCTTGATTCCTTGGTTTCCCCAATGGTAACATAGAAATACTAATAGTACCCGATCTCATAGAGTTGGCATAAGGATTAAATATTAATCATTTGAACATAAACCCACTTAAATTTTTCCCACTACATCATAAGTATCCAGCAAATGTTAGCCAGCATTATATCAGCTGAAACTCCACCCCTTTGACTCCCACTTAAGAAATTTTAATGGAATGCAAGTAGGTAAGAATGAAAAGAGAAATCAGGCCTTTATAAAATCAAGATTGAAATTATTATCAAGTATCTTTTCCAACCACATAGAAATATATTACGTATATAGAAAATAAGTCCTTATGTTAATTTTATCAGGAACCAAGATGCTGTATGTATGAAAAAGATATCAAGTATAAATTTAATAAAGTTAAATAAAACTTTATATTACTATATTTGAATTGGAAATAATTAGCTTGAACCTATGATTTTTTAAAGATAAGTATTTTCTAGCTCTGCCCACTAAAAGGACCTAGAAGCAATCACAGCCTCGTGGCAGTGAGCATCCCTGACTTCTAAATTGTGGCTTATAAATACCATTCCCCTGCCAAGGGAACAAGGATTCCTCTGAGAAATAAATGATGTTTAAGATCTGGAGCAAAAATGGTCTAGGGGCTTCTTGTATTAGGAGGTAGGGAAGCTATCAAAGGCTACTGAGGAGATGATAAAAAGACTCATGACCAAAATAATGATAGCTGCAATGTATTGAAACACACTGCATATAAAATCCCAAGTACTCGTAGTAAGACTCAAGAGGAAAATCAATCAATAACATCAGTGTTCTCAGTGTTCCCTTTAATGGTAACTAGGCATCAAGTCCTAGCTGATAATCAGTAATTTAAGGGAAGGGAGAATTTATCTTGCCTTTCCTCAATGAAATATATATCAGAGTAATCAGATATCCATAGTCTGTGAGTACAATGGGTCATGACAGAGGAATCCCAGCCAATAAATGTGAAAGGATGGCAAAATTAGAAAAATTGCCAACTTTCAATTCTTAATGAAATAATCAATTCAAGCAAAGATGAAACCACTAGATGAAAGTTGAGATGGAAATTTTGGAATGGAGATAGGCTGTCACCACCTGAAACCTTTGATCTAATTAGTGTTGTTCAAAATGATACGACCATACAACCAGATTTTATGTGCTTTCTAAACGGATGCAGTGTGAAGTACATGGCACCAACTATGGAACATTCTTGGAAGAAAAGTCTTGTACTTGGATCAAGATGTTAGAACTCACTTCTAGTTTACTGTAATTGGAAAAGGTAGAGAAACCAGTTAAATCATACCACAAGGAAGCAAACAGATAAATTCAGGATGTGGGACTTTCTACATTGTTTAAAATTAAGTATAGTTGGTATTACATTTAATTATATTAGTTTCAGGTGTGCAATATAGTGGTTAGGCATTTTTATACCTTACAATGTGATCACCCCACAGATTCCAGTACTCATCTGTTACCATGAAAACTTATCACATTATTTTTTATTATATTTCCCTTCATTTTTTTTCCCATCCCCACTCCCCTCCCCTCTTGCAACCATTCTTTTGGTCTCTTTTTCGGTGAGTCTATTTTTGTTTTGTTTTGTTTTGTTTTTAGATTCCACGTATAAGTGAAATCACACAGTATACTTTTTTCTCTGACAATTTTACTTATTTCACTTATTTCAGTCTATGTCCATCCATGTTGTCACAAATGTCAAGATTTAATTCTTTTGTTTTATTTCTGTGTAACATTCCATTGTGTACACGTGCCGCGTCTTATCCATTCATCTATCTATGGACACCTAGGTTGCTTCCATATTTTAAATAATAGACTTTCTATAAGACCTGGTTTCTTCAATAAGAAAACAGCATAAAAAAGGGAAGGGTCAGGAAAAAGAGGCAGGAAGAAGGGGCAGTTCTAAGTTATAAGAGACTTAAGAAAAAAAATTAAATGCAATATGTTTGGATTTTATTTAGATCCTGATCTGACCAAACCAACAGCAATAACACATCCCTGCGGCATCTGGAGAAATTTGAATGCTACCAAGGTATTATAGTGAATTTCTTCAGGTGTGAAGAAATGCTATGGTTAGCTAAGAAAATGTCCACGTTCTTAAAAAATGTATCTTGAACTATGGATGAGTGAAATTATTTGAGATCTGAAATTTGGACCAAAAAATAATAATTGGGTGGCAATGCAGGGGGAGAGGTGGAAGTGAAGCAAGAAAGGCCAAGTCCTGATACATATGCTGGGTGTACGAAGTTTATTATATTTACTCATATTATGTTATTGTATATTACTAATATTAATATATACTATTAATATTAACGTTTGTACTAGTATTATATCCTCACCACTTTTGTATATGTTTGAATGCTCTTATAATAAAAATATCTTTTAAATAACATGGGAAAAGCTTGAATCAGACTTAATACACATTTTGCTAAAAGTCATTTGCAGACTTTGATATTTTTATTAATAGCAAAGATTTCCGCTCCCTCACACATCACCATGCCAAAGCATTGAATTTGTTAACCGCTAATGCTGCATGTGCTCCATCCCTCCTCGAATTCATTTGAGTGAAATGAGTGTGTTCATTTGTCACCCATCATCCTGTGGCTTGGGAGCAGGAACTGTGTCCTACTCTACTTTGGGCCCCTGCACTGGTACACAGTCAGTGTTCAGGCTGGATGCACTTAATTGGTGAATATCCATAGGAATCCACTAGAGATTGTTTAAAATGCTGATACTTGGCATTAACTCCAGACCTTCTGATGCAGAATGTCTGTGTGGGGTCTGGAGAATTTTCATTTTTAGTAAATTTTCCAGTGAGTCTCATGCACATGGTTTGGAACCCACACCTTGAGAAACACTTATTTATCTGGACTCCATTAAATAGTCATGTGGGACAGTTTCATAGGGGAGCTCAGGAATAAGCAGAGTCAATAAACAAATGGATGGCATGTACGTAGTTACACTCATCTGTTTCAGAGGCTCTGATTTCTGAGGTTAAATAATGAGAAGGGTTGATTAGTAAATGGCAAAGGGAGCAGAGTAACTTCAAATGCAGCATTTGATTTTAATTTTATTTTTATTTAAATGGAAACTTCTGCGGGAGTCAAAAGCAAAGCTTCTTGATTATAGACAGCACAGCCATGGATAAATATAAATCCGAGCTTTCCAGACTGCTGTGTGAGAGGGATAAGGAGCACACGGCACTAACTAGCATGATTATACAAAGCATGTGCTCATAATAAGACTTAAACGAATATAGGCTTCCTCAGTATTCAATTTATAGGATTTCTCATTCTCTCCCATCAGCCCCATAGGAATCTATTTGAATCTACCAGCTTATTGGTTGGAGTAATATTGATTCCATGCAATTCCTCATTCCATGACCACATATTTTAAGTGCCCACGCTCAAACCAGAGTTCACATAGAGGACAGATAGATGATCACTGAATGATTAATGCTGCCTAACAGATCCTACATTGGGTCTTGGAGAGAAAGGGTCAAGATTCCTGCCAATTCTGTTCCTCAGCTGCCCCCTTGTTCCTCCCTTTCTCCACACTTGGCAAATGCTCTGCCTAAAATGCCCTTCCCCCATGCTTCTGCCTCACCAGGTTCCACTCATCCATTGAGCCACAGCCCAAGAATCTGCTCTTCCAGGAACTTCCTCTAATGCCAAGCTGACCTAAAGAGCCCCTTCTCTGTTCTTGTACAAGCAGTCTGAGCTTACCTCCAATGTAATAAATCAGCTGTTAATTTTTGCCATTACTGCCTCATCTGTGAGAACCATATCTCACTCATTGCCATACCCCAGGTATCTTGGGTAAACCTGACATCCTGTAGATACCAAAAGGGCAGCAAAAATGAATGAATGACTGCTTGACCAGCAGATCTAAGCTATTCAACTAATTCAATTCAAGTAAAGCATGTCTCTGAGTTGAAATATTACAAACACTTTCAGGAATTTTTAAAATATTAAAGGATTGGAAAAATGCCCTAAGACAGTAGGTGGATAAAAATGTTAGACTTTCAAAAAGCAACTAAAAGTGAATTTAAGAAAACATGAACATATACTTGTAACTGACTACTACAAAAATTTAAGAGCATTTTACAAACAGAAGTGATCACTGAGATATATTCAATACATAGTTTTTAAAATCATAAGTCCTGTAAAACTCTCTCACATTCAAGTATTTGACAAATATTGTATGGTGTTCATGTAAAAAGAGAAAAGTATTAGCAGGAAGATAATGCCATTTAGACAAATTTGTAGTTGATTAAATTTATGTATTACTAATACATAAATTTAATACTAATTTAGTAATATTACTAATTTAGTACTAATTTGGTATCCAAATTAGTCTGGTGGGAGAATAGTATCATGTCTTCTTTGCCTTTTATATTTAACAATTGTGCAAATTATTTGGAAAAAATTCATAAGATAAGCTAACAAATATCATTCATCCATTCAACAGACAACTGCTGAGTACTTATCTTGTGCTTTCTCTTGAGAAGATCACTGGATAGTAAAATAGCTAGTTGTACTACAATGTGTTGGTGTTGTCACAGATTCTGGAGCAGAATCTCAAGAGGCCAACTTAGAAATCATTGTCATAAGAGCCCCAGTAATTCTTGTCATTAGACAAGATTTAAAGAACCATGGCATATGACATAATCAAGCTTAAAATACCTCTATCAAAAAGAAATACAATTAAGAATAAAGATCAAATTTTTAAAATACCTCCACTTGCAAAAATAAGTGAACCCTAAAAGAAAAAAAGTATAATGATTAGTGATGTTAAAAATCCTGCAAAAATTGGACTTAACCAATTATACAACAAAAAGATGTATGTGACCTGATTTGATAGGTCTGTTAAAAGACAAGTATATCCATAATGCTCCAACTTACTAATTTTATTATAATAGTAAATAAAAATAAAGTATGACAATAGCAACACAATTTCTTTTTTTGAGCCTCAGTGTCCTTATCTATCTAGTGGGCATAATCACAGGTCACACCGTGAGGAGTTGTGTAGGATCTCCAGTTATGGCTGCGCTGGAGAAAATGACATGAGATTATTTGCTCATGAAATGTTTATGGAGTGACTACCATATTCCTGTGATAGATTCTGGATATGTGTAAACCACTTTACACCATGCTTAGCACATAGTATATGTACCAAAAAAATGTGGCTATTATTATTATTAATCCCAGTTGCAATGATCCTGGTCATCCATCCTGCCTCTAGAGACATGCACTGCACCTGCCTTTTAAGGCTCAACAATAGGAGGGCCTGTGCATGGGATATTGTAGTTAGCACATCGTAAACCTCTTCAGAGCTCTCTTCTTATCGAGTGTCATTGAGAGTTCCAGCCACAGACACACTCTCAGGATTGTGTCTGCTGCTAGACTTCTTAGGAGAATCAAGTGTTTTTAAAATCAAGCCATGATGAGCCCCTGACTAGACCAGCATCCATTGAAATTCCTCACCTCTGAACTTCCGAGCATTGTTAAGTCTGTAACATACAATCCAGCACTTAATTTTGCCTTCTTGGAGCGGTAAGAATTCTTAAGGTTATTTTAAAAGGCATTAGTTAATAAGCCTGGGCTTTTTGGAGTCAAACAATCAATCCCAACTGGGTCCAACCCCTAACTGTTTGACCTTGAAAGAGTTATTTTGTTTTCTCATAAATTCAACGCAGTAAAAAATTTAATGAGATTACATACCTAGAAGGGACTCACTGAATGCCAGTGATTGACAGTGTCATCAGAAACAGGCTGCTCACTGATTCACTGCTAGGGGTTAGAATGTCCTCCACATATTAAGCCAAAGTTGTCCTTCTTCTAACTTTTCTCTCTCCAGTGATCTAAAGTCTTCCCTCTGAAGGTTCATAGAGTCAGTTTGCTTCCTATCTTTGTTTAGGAAAGTTACTCAGATAGTTGAAGGTGGCGGTAATGTCATCCTAGGATCACCAACAATCCCGGTTTGCCCAGGACTCAGAGGTCTCCTGGGATACAGGATGTTCAGTGCTAAAATTGGGAATGTTTCAGGCAAACCAAGATGGTTGCTTACCCCCATCTCTGTTCTTCCCTAGGATAAATATCCCCATGGCCTTCAGACATTATGACATGTTACGTGGCCCTCCCATCATCTTATTATACCTCCCCATTAACTTTTTTGTCAATGTCTTTATTAGTGTCTGGAACAAAACATTTATGCTGTGTTATAGGTATGGTGGAAAAAGCACTCCAAAGTGTTTTCTCTTGTGACATATAACATTGGTTTTTTTTTTCCTTCCATCTCAGGAACAAAGATTTTTGTAAATCATTCTCCTAATTTCATTGGTCACATTAGATGCAAACCCCTTGTTTATTTATTCTTTGTTGCCTCTATTCCCTACTTTTATTTCTCTCCCTCAATTAGGACTCATTCTAATATGGAATAGATTAAAGAAGGGTTTGTGTCATTGTCAATCATGTAGTTGTTTTCTTTTATTTATATATTTTTTCAGTTTCCATAAGGGGCATTATGCTATACAATTCATTCTCTCATTTTTTAAACTATAGACTGTTATTAAAGTCTATCTATATCATCATGTAGACATCTATTTCCTTCCTTCTAACTTATGCATAATATTCCTGAGTGTATATCCACCTCATTGTCTAAATCAATCCCCTCACTGATGACAAACAGGTGATTTTTCACTGCTACATATAATATTGTGATAAACATCCTCATTCACATTCCCTTTATAAGAAATTCTCTTGGATCAGTTTTAGTCATCAGAATCTGCTCAAGTGAGTTGGGCCAAAAAGATATCTAATGGAATTTGTTATTTTTAAATGGTAGGAAGTAAGTAGGATCTAAGCTGGGCTTCCAAGAATAACTCCCAGAACCACAGAGCAGAAGTGGCCCACCTGGGAGCAATGGCTTCTCCAAGGATCAGGGGCTGGAGGACCTGGAAATCAGCACCACCTCTATGAAATGCAGGCTTGAGAAGATGTCCATTACCTAGTTTCTCAGTACTCACCATGTAAGGACTATACATTAGGACATTGGCTACACCTTCTGCAACATAAATTGCAGCAGTTTGAAAGTGTTCATGAGCCTGCATACCAGCAAAACTAAAAGACAGAGCAGAAAATAGACCTCTGCCTCCTGGTAATCACTCCCACCTCACAAATATCACATGCATGCATTTACTTGGAGGACACTAAGCTGTCAATGGAACTTGAGCATTAAGTCATCTGGAAAATAGAGATTTTTACCTTCCTAGTGTGCAGGAAACCATGTTCTCCAGTGAGGCAAAAGAAAGTTGAGTGAACGAATCTACAGAATTTGCCACCCACCAAGAGTGGGGTTGTGAGCATACACACACTTGATTTGGCCAAGTGGTGCCACATTGTCCTGTAGAGTGGCTGCACAAGTCTGCACTCCAATCAGCAGGGCAAGAGGGTTCCTGATTTCCTCTTCCCTGGTAACACTTAGCATTACATAGCTAAAAACAAATTTGCCAACCTAGTTATGATGCCAAAGTAAAAAGTGCATTTTTAGTGTCCTACTAATCCATTAAAGCTGATTTAACTTGATTTTTAACAATTTTTGGGGGGGTGTTTTTGACATGAGCTGCTGCAAGACTATAATTCTCCTCAAACCAGTATTTCCATTACATAAGTGAATTTAAATTCTGGATTTGTCATTTATCTTTTTTAACTTTTGTTTAGTATGAGCCCAGTGTTCTAATCTATCAAGATCATTTTAAAATCTTTACTCTGTTGTCTATTTTTCAGTTGTCCCTTTCAACTTTGGGAAAGTAGAAGGAAAGGGAAAGGTTGTTAATTTTCTATTTTACATGCAGGAAACTGAAGCTCAAAGAAGCTAAGTAGCTTGCTCAAGGCCACGCAACAATGAGTGGAAGAGGCATCTCTGAACCAGGTATATCTGTAGCCAAAGTCTTTCCTATGCAAGGTCGTATCATGCTTTGCAAAATCATAGAGCTCATGGGTTATCTGAGGTCTAATACACAGTCCTTTCGGTTTAACAATTTAAACTGTTATTTTCAGAATTATAGCAGCCTCTTCTCTGACCTTTATAAAGCATAATGAAAAGGCAACATACATGTTCTATTGGAAAGGTTTTCAAGACCTCAAAAGATATCTTCACAAAAATGACTTTCTCATTAAAAATAGTTCGAGATGGGAAAGGTGTGTTTTTCTATAACCTCCACATATTTGCATCTGCTATTCACTGGAAACCTCTCTTCTCCACCTGGACAACTTTTGTTTGTCCTCCGACACCCTATTCAATGTGATCTCTTCTATTTTGTCTGCTCTGAACCCCCAGAGAGAAATTCGAATCTCGTCACTCTGGTTCCAGAATCCCCCCTCTTAACCCTTATACTCAAAAACGAGTGTGGAAGAAACATAAAAACAAATGCATAATATGATGCAATTCATCTTATGATGGACCTATCAGCGAGGCACAAAGGGAGCACGGTGGAAGAAACACCTGACTGAGCTGGAGGAATCATGGAAAGTTTTCAGAGGAAGTGATTTAAATGTTTGAACTGACTCTTGAAGAAGGAACAGAGAAGAGAATTTTAAGCAGAGGAAACAGCAAAGGCAGGGAGGAAGGAAAGACCATCTTTCTCCTAAAAGCATAATAATACACTCTTCCCCCAATATCAGTCATTTAAAGGGTGTTTTCTAATAAGTCTGGATCTTAGAGATTATCTTTGCAGTAAATTTTTATTTCACGGTTCAAGAGAACAAGCCAGCTTGTTATCACTAATCAATCGGTGGTACAGTTAAGATTTATGGTGCTTCCCAAAATTCTCTGCTGAGAAGAATGTTCTCTTAAAAACACGGCTTCCCGGGTTCCCTGGAGCTTCTTACTCAGTGGGTCTGAGATAAAGCCAAGAACTCAGAATATGTAACAAGTACCCCAGGAGATTCTTGTCATCAGAGAAACCTAGCAAACACTGAGTTAGCCAGGGCCCTGAAGTTCAGCAGTCCTCCCACAAATCTCTGCAGAGGGGTGGCACTCCAGCAGAGCATTAAGCTTCCTGGTCAGTTAACAATTAAATTGCATGAATCACTGCAATTTCATTAGAGAATGTGACTTCTGAAGTCAGCAGCCTTGTCCCACATTTCCCTTTATTGACCCACTTTCTGGCACTTTTCCTACACAGCCTTATCGAATCCCCTCAACGATCCTGCAAGGTAGCTATTTTCTACATTGCACAGCTTTAGAAACCAAAACTCAAGAGATTTGGGAAACTTGTAGGTCATACGGCTTATAGTAAGTAGCCAAGTTAGAATGTGAAACCAAATCTATCTCCGTTCAGGGCCCATACTCTCCCCATTATCCTGACTTCCGGAAGGGTCTACAGTAGATTCTGTCTTTACAGAGTCACTCAATATGAATGACTAGCCATAGTTGAAGTCTGCAAGTCTTGACTCAGGATCTTTCAATTTTAGGTTGACCCTTCACTGACCTTTACCCCCCAACCCACCTATTTCACCGCAAGAGGCCATCCTGTTTGTTCTTTGCCACTCTGCTGCAATTTTCCACCTGGGTTATTTGTGGCTATAACAAGCAAGGCCACACCAATGTCTGGCATTAAAAGAAGCATGAGCCTTCATTCCTGAGGTAATGAGACCTTTTTTTCCAAGTTCCTTCCTCCAAAGTTCATGAACTTAATAAAAAATAAAATAAGAACAGCTCTATTACGGCCCAGACCTCTGCTGCAGGAAGCCAGGGCTGATTAGGTAAAGGCCGTGCCTGGATGAAAAAGAAAATGTATTCGTAGGTCAGCTCCAGTCTTTACATCCGAGTAACCAGATTCACAGAAAGCCACAAGGGGAGGCACCACAGCCCGTACCTGAGCTTCCTGGTTACACACTGCAGGTGACACACATGTCACAAAGGACGACATGGACCTTGACAAAAAGATGTTTACGTTTTCCCCCCTTTGGCAGTGGAGCTTTGGAAAAACCTAACACTCAGCCCTTTGGAGTGATTGGAGACATGCATTCACATCCAATCCCTGTGCATCACAACCACCCAGAATTGTGCTGAAAACCAACAGCCAAGTGAAAGGGGTCACCCCAGACTCTGGTCGCATGGGCCTCTTGCTCTTCAGTGACCATTGCCATAGGCTTCTGCAGCCACTCAGCAATGGCCCCAGAGTGGCCTTTGTCATCACTCCAAAAGGCTCCCTCTCTGAGACCCTTAAAGTCCACTATTCCCCTATAGGATCCCCGACTCCTACCAGTTCACTTGCACAATCCCTGCTCTAAGGCCTCACTAGGCTCCCCAGAGATTTGATTTGCCCATCCATGAATCACAGGCTAACATTTGCATATATATTCAGAAGGCACGTTCTGAGTGACAATCATATTCCAGGCATGAGAGGTTCACCTTAAATAAGACCCACCCCTGCTTTCACAGACCAGCTTCACCTCTCTTCCTGCCTAACATAGTCCAACATCTCACCAACCTACAGACTCTTAGTGAAACACAAGTGGGCATTCAATAGATACCACCACCACCCAACTGATGGTTGAAGTCAGGCAGGTCTGCATTTGAATTCCCACAATCTATTCAGTTTGCTGTGTGCCCTGAGCCACACTCGCCTCCCATATAAAATGAAGGCAGTAAAACAACAAATTCTTAAGGTGGTAGAGAGGACTTAGAAGCGAACATGTCAACGACCCATTAGTCCCATTGTGCCTTGCCTAAATCGAAGTGGTTTGCCTGGGCTTCAGACCCTACACTGTTGTCTCCGTTCAAGGTGGTTTTCTGATCAGCAGCTTCGCCGTGTTGGATCAGAGGCGCCCTGCTGATGACAGTTTTAAGACCTGCTAGGCTCCTAGAACCTGTGCCATTACCTCCTAATTCTCAGCGAAGACCATTGAAAAGCTTGCAGAGAGATTCAGAAAACAACAATCAGGAGGCCCTGAAGCCTGGGAGGTTTTGTGCAAGGGAAATGTTACATTGCAGTGCCTGGAGCTCAGCGCTCCCAGCCCTGGGACCCCCATCGCAGATGTGGTGGGCAGCAGTGATGAGGAGTGTGCTGCATTTCCTATGAATTAAGCCACGGAGCTGGGAGAACAATGTCATCATTGATGGAGAAAGGTCGCTGAAATTCCAAGGACACTTGAGGTCTTTCACTGGGCTGAGACAGAGATGCCTAATATTAATCCTACGTAATATGAGTCTCTGACCACTCAGTTTCTGAGGGGCCTGTTGGCAGCTCAATCAGCCATTCACTGTGATTCAGTGCATCCTCAAGGAAGTGGTTTGGAGGGGAGAAACTCTTTTTTTAATCTATAATCCAAAGCTCCCCCAAAATATAGTAGGCCAGGCCATTCTTATTCTTGGGGGAAAAGATGCTTTGCTCCACTGAAGGTTTATTTAATTTTTCTCTGTGGTTGAGGGGGAGGGTGGGTACCCAACCCCCAGACACAGTCAAATCAGTGTTCTTTCATTTATTCGACACACATTAATGGGGCACAGAATATAATTAATGTACTGGATATTCAGATGCCATCCTGATGGTGCTTTCTAACCCATGACCTTGGATCTAAGGCCCATCTGTTTGCACCCCCATTTTACACTGGTGCTTTCAAGTTCATTCATTTATTCAACCAGTAATTAATGAGAACTTTTTCTATTCTTAGCTCTGTAGTAAGGGAAACAATGGGAAATGAGACAGAGCCATTCTCTCCCCTTAGGCAGTTTACAACTAATTGGAAAGTCAAACCATGACTTTATTTATTGCAATTAAGTATAATGGGTATTGTGCGAGGTAAAGTTCAAAACCCAATAAGGACATATAGCAGATAGTTGAAGAGGATTTTTGAAAAAATTGATATTTTAGCCAGAACTGGACAGAGAGCTGAGTTGGCTTAGGGCAGGGGGATCCAGAAACTAGGGACACAAAAGGAGTGAACTGTACCTGGGCTACAGAGCATAGGAAATGAAAGAGGTGAGCCACGGCTGACCCAGGTCCAGGGGAGGGGAGGGCTGACCACTGCGCTGATTCCCAGCCTCTTAGGCTGCACATAGTTTTCAGACCATCTTTGGCTCCAAGCTTTACAACCTACCGTCCTCAATGAGACCCCAGGCCCACCCCAGCTCCCAGAGTTCCAGGGGCCACTTGTGGAGGAGGGAGGTTCGGACCACAACCAGGCTTGTCTCCAGAGTCTGATGATTGTGAAGAGAAGAGCACCGTGAAGTGGGGAGGGGAAAGCAGTCCACCGACTGGGACGCCGAATCGCTCCGCTCCTTTTCTTTACCTCCCCTGATAAGGGGATGAGTTTCAGAAGAGTGGAGCAAATAAGTGAAACCTCTGTTGCTCCAAATGAGTTCTCATCTCTTGGGTTAGATTAAACTGTGTCCCAGAAAGGAGAATTGCTCATATAAAGCTTTGAGGATATGTGAAGAGTGACAGCGGAGTTCAAGGACAGGTGTGTGAGATCCAACAAACTTAGGCTAAACTCTCCTCTGGCCATTAGTTACTATACAGCCAACAGACACATGCTGACTGTGGAGGTTCTGCAGAGTTCAGGTCAAGGCCAGGGTGTTATGACAACACAGTGGAAGGCCACCTACCCCAGCCTGTGACAAGCCTGAAAGGTCATCTGAAAGAGAGACACCTGAATAGAACACAGGCATCCAGCACACAATAGAGTATAGAACGGTTATGTGTAGCCCAGCAAGGTTCGAACTCTGGAACCAGACAGCCTGGGGTCGAAGTGGGCTCTGCTAATTACTAGCTTTGTTAACCTGGGCAAATTCCCCTAATCTCACTGTGCCTCACTTTCCTTGTCTGTAAAATGAGAATAATAATAGCACTTAGCTCGCAAGCTTGATGTGAGAATTTTAAAACAGAGTTAATCTATACAAAGTGCTTGTACAGTTAACTGATGTGGTGAGTGCTATATAAATGTTAGCTATGATTTAAGGAGGCCTGTGGTTAGGGTTTTTTTTTTTTAATTTATAGACTTACTTTTTTTGAGAAGCTTTAGATTTACAGAAAAATTAAGCAGAAAGTACAGTGAAAGTACCCCTCCCCCCTACACACAATCCCCCCTATTATTAATATCTTGCATTAGTGTGGTACTATTGTTATCACTGATATTTCACTATTGACACTATCACTAGCTAAAACCCATGGTTTATATTAGGATTTACTCTTTATGTTGGGCATTCTGTAGGTTTGGATACATGCATAATATTAGGTATTGGTTGTTGTTATATGATACAGAATAGTTTTATTGCCCTAAAAGTCCTCTATGTTTTATTTGTTCCTTCGCCAAACCTCTCTACCCTGGCAACCACTGATCTCTTTATTGTCTCTAGTTTTACCTTTTCCAGAATGTCCTATAGTTAGAATCATTCAGTATATAGAGCTTTTTCACATTGATGTCTTTCACTTGGCAATATGCACTTCAGTTTTCTCCATTTGTTTCTTTTTTGTTGTTGTTAAGTTTTAATAAGGGGTAGGTATAGTCATACCAAGTTGAATGATGATACTCATACTTTGTCATTCTATAGAAAGTTCTGTGAATCTTTGCCTTTGGAACCCTGTTTCATCTTCCAGTATAGTCCTACACTAAGTCTTCTTGGTTCTAGTTGTGACCCTTTTAAAATGCAGATGTTCCTAGGTCGCATTTTTAATATTTCAGGCCTAGGACCATAGCATTTTTCCAGCTAGAAGGAGCCTTGGCAAAAGCTGAGATGGACAGCAGAAGGAAAGGTGACTCCTTGAAGAGTACACGATCAGGGATAAGTACTGTGTCACCTATCTAGCATGTCACTTGCCACTTGAATGGAGGTTTGGGTAGGTGCCGTAACCACACACCCTGAACTGAAAAATTAAAACGCAACATTCAACTAAAGAGCTTGTGAATTTTGTCCATGGACACATACAGGTGCCATCTTATTTAATGATTTAATGTTTATGCTTTATTCATAGTAACAGCATTAAAGTAAGTCAGGACTATTCATTTACCAACATAATTTATCAGATGCACACAAAAATGTTAAGACAATATACTAGATGTGAAGATATACAGGTAAAATGAATACAGGCTAGTAGAAAGTAGATATAAATAGTTGCCTGGGCAATCCAGAAAGGCTTCCCAAAAGAGATGACCTTGGATCAGGCCCTGAAGGATGAGCAGATACAGGTGGGAAAGGACGGACACTAGAGTGAACTTGGGATGAGGGAAGTGTGTCATGTTTATCCGGGGACAGTGAGCAGTTTCATCTGGCTGAGAAGAGAGCACGCTGGGGCGTAGCAGAAGTGGGGCTGCGTACTTCCAGTGATAGTGTCAGTGTGACATTAAGAGTCTGCCAAGAGTCTGGGCTGGGCAGAGTCAGCACAAGGCCAGCTCCTCCACTTCACCACTGTTCCCAGGGCCAGGGCTGCTCCATCGGGTTCAAGTGTTCGGCCACTCCCTGAATACTTGCCAAAAGGCAGTCTATAGCAGGTTCTTGGAGAACTCAAGGACTCCCTGCTTCCTCCTTGTGTCCTTGGCTGCTACGTCCTTATTGTGCCCCCTAAGGAACAAGTTTCCTCTCATTCCTGAAGGGCAGACAATAGAATTCTTCTGAGAGAGCCTTCTCAGGAATGAGAAGTCCTAAGGCAGCTTTAATTTAGCCTGTGGAATAGAGGGTGGGCTTTCCTTCCTGGACATCCAGTTTGCTAACAAATGCCTCCCCACCCTTCTCCTACCCCCACCGGCTTCCCTGTGCTTCCAGCTCCTACTTCCTCTGCTAATGAAGCAGCCTCCCAGGCAGCCCTCACAGTCAGGATGGGCTTCAAGTGACCTTTTACATTGAATTCCAGACTCCTGGGTGATGCAGCTGTTTTTCAACCAGCCTCCCCAAGCTTGTCAGAGCAAGGAAGGCTCTGGGTTTGCAGAGCACCCCATTCAAGTAAACACCTAGTCAACAAGCAAGCACCTTGTCAAGGAGGGATGAGGAGTGTGGGCGACATGGAGGATGTCTTGGGAAAGTGACAATTGTTTGGGCTGATCTCTCACAAGTCCTTTCAGCACTTACCTCCCTCCTGACTGCCTGCTCATCTCTGTAGATGAGCAAACACACACACATATGCACGCACATGCACACACAAGACACCAGCCCTCATGTTCCCTGCACTCACACCCATTACCTCCCCTTGGTGAATCTTGCCTGACTCCTCATGTCCCCATTAATTCTTACACCATCATGCACCTCAGTACCATAGGACACAGTGGGGATGAGGTGGAGAGAACAGGGGCTTTCAAATTAAACAGCGTATATACCTCTCTCAACTAATTTTTTTTCACTGCAAACTGGAGATAAAGAAAATGAAAGAATTAAAGGATATAATTATGTAAATAACCTAGAACAGAGGCTGGCACAGAGCAAGTATAATCTCAGGTTATTTCCATCCCTCTTCCTCCCTTAACAAATTAAACTCAATTGCATTCAAACAAGCACGGCACTGCAATTTCCCTTAAAGGTCATAAATAGGCAGTATGATGGGAAGAGCAAAGACTCGGAGATAGAGCCTGTCTCTTATAAGTCACATTTTTATTGCAAAGAGAAGAAATCCCAACTTAAATTGTCTTGGCGGGGTTGGGGGAGGTTAGAGGTGGAGAATTTATAGCTTTGGCAAAAGTGATTAATACTCCCAATATCTATTCTCCCATTCTTGTCTTTTGTAATAGAACTCACTGTCTTCAAGTGACCAGAAGGTTGTGCCCATCAATTCCACATACACTCCAGAGACTACATTTCCCAGCCTCCCTTGCATCTATGAGTAGTCCTACAGTGGAATGTAAACGAAGGAGATGAGTACAATTTTCAGGTCACTTCTCTAAAAAGAAACTCACTGTTCTCTGTAACTTCTTTTGCCCTTCCCCTTGGTTGAGAAATGGGTCAACTGGAACAATTGTTATAGCAGTATAGCCTCTAACTTAATAACACAATTCATTTCAGTTGAGACTTGATTTGGCCATCTCTAACAATGTCACCAAGGATCTGGTTTCTTTCATTACCTCTGTTCTGCTACCAGTGCTATCTTATTTTCAGACTCCACGTGTCCCTCTCCCACAATTCGTCCCTACTTCCCCAGCCCCAAAATAGCTTTAAGGGTTCCCCTGATGCTAACAAAAATTGCTTTAGCCAGTACAGACCTCAAATCTTCACACAACACACTCTAGAGAACAGTGATATTTCCTTCTATTAGCATTGAAAAGGGAAAATTGGGACACCAGAGACAGAAAGATAAGCTAGCAAAGTTAAATGGTCTACAGTTACTCATTTTCTTCTTTGAGCATGACTTACCTGTTTAGCTAGAGCCATTAGATCAGGACGTACACCAACTACAATGGACTTTAGATTCAAGCTCTGATATTCAGTGTGTGTTTCTCCAGGGCCCTCTTGGACATCTATTGTGGGAGGCAAGTATCTATTTCCCATAATGTCCAACCAAGACATTTGTTCCCAAGATGAAATTAAGTGCTGTTAGGAAGTAGAAATCAATGCTGGGAAGCTAAACAATGGTAAATGTCCAGCCCATCACCTATGTGCTGACATCATCCAAACTTGTAAGTCTAGCACACAAACCTCTCTCCTGTGACTCAGAGAGGGTCAGGGCTTGAGTGAGGCAAGCAAGGTACCTGGGGTCTAAAATTTAAGGAGACGGTCATTCTAAAGTGCAGACCTTGCACTTGCAAAACACTGAGAATAAGTGCCTCTTTAAATGTTGTTCCTTGTGTGCCATACTTGCTTCACCCTAATCTTAATCCTTGACCCTCAGGCTTGTGTACTGGCCGTCAGCCTACCAGGGTACACCATAGGCTTCTCAAGTTTGGCATGATTAAGATAAGTCCTATCACCTTCCACTCCCCAACCTTGTCCTTCCTATGCTCCCTAAGTCAGGAAATAACACTAGCATCTACCACTTACCTGGTTGCTCAAGCCAGAATCCCAGGAACAATCCTCGATGTCACTTTATGGCCACTTCTGCCACTCGATCATCGAGTTCATACATATCTTTAGAATCCATTCACATCTCCAATCCCACCATTCCGATGACACCAAACTAAGCTATTAGCACCTTTCTACTAAAAATCAGCAACAGGTTCCTACCTGGTCTTCCCATTTCCAATCTTGCTTTCCTCCAATCCCTTTTTCTTATCACAACCAGAATGGGGTTGTTGTTGTTTTTTTTTCCCCCAATTTAGTTTACAAAGTAGTTCTCTGCAAACTAGCCCCATCAACTTCTCCAGCCTTGGTTATCGCACCCGGGCCCTCCCCAGTCCAACCACACCACAGCTGTACTGTCATCTCTTAGCTCCTCAACCCCTCCTCCATGTTTCTACAACTCTCAACGTGCTTCTTCTCCTCCTATCCACCTCCTCTGTCACATATTTATTCTTTGAGTATTAGCTTAAACTATACTTCCTCCAAAGGCATTTCTGACCCAGAAACTAGGTGAGTGAGCTCCATAGCAGATCATTTTACTTTAAAAACAACCACCAGGTGTTTTTTAAACCACTTGTTTACTGTCTGCCTTCCCTGATTGGCTTATCATAAGTTAGATGAATGTTTAACGTAAGAATCAGCCTTACAAATCCCAAAGTTACAACTCTGACAATGCATTTATTTATTCAGCTATCATCTACTAAGCCCCAGAAGGTGCCAGGTCTTTGTTAGGCATTGAAGATAACAGGGACTAAAGAGACATGACCCACAGCCTCGGGGCACTCAAAGCTTAATATACTAGTGAAGAGCCCACACTTCAGCATAAGAGATCTTGGTTCTCTCACCTGTAAAATGGGGCTATAGCCGATGTCTCTGGTACCTTCATCACATCCTGTTGACTCACCCCTGATTTCAACTGTGATGGGCTTTTCCACACAGTATCATCTTTGACTGTCAGCTTCCCATCTCAAGCAAGTATCTCCCACCTGTCAGGATTCTGCCTCAGCACCCTCTCCACTGTGACCATGATCTACTTCACCTGTGTGGGTAACCTCAGCCCAGGAGAGCAGGACCACCTCCCACATAGCTCCTAATCAATGAGGCATGGCAGCTGGGGGGTAAATGCTACAGCCTCCCTCTTTTCTAGGAGACAGAACAGAACTCCCGTTGCCTACAGTGGTGGCCTCAAAACACAGACTTATTTTGCCTTTTCCTCCTTCCCTGCCTCTGTCTCCCTGTGGACTCATTCCTCTTTCTTGGGATGCCCTGTATCAGGCTTTGCTTTGAGTGCCACCCAAATTAGAACCCCAAATCCCAAAAGTAAACTATGACAACATGTGTGACATGTCCTAACACACTGTCAGTGCTTAATAAATTGTGATTATTAATATTAGCTATTGTATTCTTTTTTGAAATTATTTTAACTTAGAAATTTAAAAAATCTTGGAAGAATACAAAATATGCAGGCAATTTTTCACTCCATGAGCTTCTCGAATCCTCACTTGTTCAATACCCAAGATGAAAAACCCTCCTCTAGAAAGGTATTCAGCCACCAACAATAATGTTATTAATAGGGATATGGATCACTTTCTCAAAAGAACCAATGAACCCCATTATAGCAATTCCTATCGCTATTGCCATGGCAGTCTTCTGGAATTCTTTCCTATCAGGCTTGGTTCATCTTTTGACCAGCCTGATTGAATCCTTCACAGATTACTGACTTGGTTCAACAAACTGTATTATCTGACCTATAATGCTGCCTGCTGACACCTCGGATGCCTGGGACATGTAGCACAGGAGTGGACCCACCAAAACCCACCAGGGCTAGCTATTATAGCCTTGATGCAGAAGATGGACAAGTATAATCTAATAAGATAAATACTATAATAGAAGTATAAAGTGGTTGAACATGCAGAATGAGGACAGGTGAAGGAGCCCTTAAGTTTGAAGAAATCAAGGATGCTTCACAGGGAAAGTTTGCCTTGAAGTGAGCTTTCTTAAAGGTCCACAAATCAGGAAAAAGAGTCCCCAGCCAAAGACACAGCAAGAAAAAAAATGTGGCATATGACAGAACGTGGCACGTCATGGGACACATAAGCAGTTCGGAGAGTTAAAATATGGTTGATGGGGGGTAGAAATTGAGGTCACAGAGAGCAGCAGTCTCAAGGATCTCCTACCAAGGAGAGAGGCAACATCTGAGGCACCCACAGAGATGAGCTGCCAGGCTCTCCTGCAGATAGCCGCACAGGGAGAAACGCACAACGTCCACTATCCAGCTACACATGTGCTTTCCTGCCCCTGTTTATTTACACTCTGCTTGGCTGGACGGAATCAAGGCATAATTCCTGACCCACCCCCTTCAGCACCCTGCAGAGAGGGGGAAGCAGGGAACATCCCTGTCAAGTGCCAGATGTTTGGCAGGGGCCTAAGGGCTGCTGATGGCTTTGGAGGTGAAACAGGAAACTCTTCTGGGGCAGGAAGCCTGGAAGTGCAGAAGTTTGCCAAATGAAAGACAACTGGTTTCAGAAAAGGAGAGAAGGATGATGGGGCATAGAATCAGACACATCTGGATTCCAGTCCCAGCTTTGCTCCTTCCCGGTTGTATGACCTCTGACAAGTCACTTCCTCAACCTGAGCCCCAATTTCTCGAGCTAATGTCCCTTCTAGTTCTGAGGTGCATGGTTTCCATGGGGCAGTACATGAACATCACTTTGAAGGTTGAAAAGAATTTTGCTATCTGAAAGTTCCTCTTCACTTTGAGTGAGTATACAAAATGAGGTATCTCTGAATGAAAAGAAGTTAAAAAAAAATAACTCAGTGACCCACTTACCTGGCTTTAGGGTAAAGAATAACTTTTAACCACTACATGCAAAACAACAGGTTAATTGGCTGATGAGGGGTGAGAGAAGGAAGAGTCAAACTAGCTATTTAGAAACGCTGGTTGACTTTCACTTTTATCTGGTTACTCTAGCTAACAGCTAATAAATTTTTGCTCAAGTTTTTTCCAGTCTCATGTCCAACTCTGCATCCTCCTCCAGCCATGTTAAATGAATGACTCTTCATTCTCCTAAAATGCCCTTATCCCCTGCTTCTTTGTCTTTATTCATGTTGTTCATTCATTCAACAAACATTTACTGAGCTCCTTTTGTGACCTATGTTCTGGGTAGTAGAAAAAAAGAAAGAAAGAAAGAAAGAAAAACATAGTCTCTGCTCTCATAGGCATGTAGTCTAACATTAACTAGATTAACTTGACACACATTAACTAGAAAATGGTACAAAGAAAGGGAAACGTCAAAGGTTGTACATCCGACACTGGGGGGAGGACATTGTTTCTGAGAGTAATAGTAGAAGAAATTGATTTAGTTATGGAAGTCAGGGAAGGTTTCTTGGAATAAGTTAATGCCTTTATGTCCTTCCTTTCAGAGGAAAAACTATTTTCAGCTTCATGAGGCAGTTTAAATATCATCTCTGTGAAGTCATCTGCCCCTTCCCTAATAAGATGGTCACCTTTTTCCTTTGGGATGTGTAGGTTTTACTTCATGGACACTAACACATCTTTGAGGACACTGCTGCTTTCTTCAGCTGTGTTCTGGTCTGTCTCCCCATAGACCGTGGGCTCCTTGACAGCTCAATGCCTGCATTACCCATTTCTGCAGCCCTACCACAGTGCCAGGCACCAATGAGATGAAACTGGAGTGAACTGACATGCAGATCTTCTGTAAATTCAAGATTTTTTTTACTTGAGAAACTTATTTCATAATTAGTGCTCTAAATAATGTTCTCATTTATGCTATTTTTTCATACTAAAATAAATACCTTTCTAAGAATTTTGCAGGGATATATTCTACAATTAGTAAGATTGTAGAATTTCACTAATCATAGATCTGGTTTTCTAAAAACCATGAATGAAAAGTCTAGACCTGCCATTCAAGCGACGGATCATAAAAATCCTTCACTGGATTTTAAAGACATTCATCTGTAATTTCTCCATAAGCCCAAAGTCTGGCTGTCAAAGTGACTGAAGTAGTGAGGTTTCTTGTTTCAAATACAAATTTTTATGATGTGGTCTACCTATGTGGGCAGGAACACTCCGGGAAAGACAGGTGGATTTCTGGGCATTGAAACAGAAGTAATAAGAACATGGTGAAAGCCTACCTCTGAGGAGTAAACATGTCTGTTGTCTTTTCTACTCAGAGAGTAGATTTGTTATGAAATGGGGCCAGAATGGCTTGGTTTCCTTGTATTTTGTGCCTTGTACTTTGCTCATTCAATTGTCTTCATCTAGGATGTCTTTGTTCCTCCTCTCAAAATCCTATGCATCCTTCAAGCCCCATCTCAAACATATCCTTGTTTATTTTACCAATGGTTAGATTTTGGATTTGCCCAAGGTCATAGAACACATCAGTGGCAAACTAGGAACAGAACTCTAGTCCTATAAAGAATATAGACCCTGTCCTATATTCTTTCTTTCACCCCAGAGTTGTCCAAAGAGCATAGCACCCTGGATGCTTGGGAAATGTTATCTATCTTCCACTCCCACTTTCTAGAGAAGTCTTAATCCCTATCAACACCAAAAGGCTATAGAAAATCCTGTACTTTAGCCGCAGTTTAGGATGATTATGTTTTTTATTTAATGCAGCACTTTCCAACTCTTTTGAGCTCTTTTCTTCATAACATCCATTAACTGCTCCTGGAATTATTTTTTTTAGAAAACACAATTTGAGAAACACTGCTCTCTGTCATGACTGCTCTCACTCACTTCCTCCCCATCATTTCACACAGGGGAGCCAAAGAGAGACAGTTACTATATAGGAGAGGCAGTTACTATATAGGAGAGGCAAAGATGTTTGGATAATCTCCTCTTCTATGGTTATGAGAGACCTCTATTCTAAATTTAAATATAAATCAAATCCAAAACAGTAGGCAAAGGAATGAAAAGGCAATTTATAAAAGAAGGGACAAGTCATTGGCTAACATATGGGAAGATGTTGCGTCTTACTAAGTACACAAAGCAGTATAAAGTCAAACAACAAAAGATAGTTTTTATGAACAAAATTATCAAAGATACAGTTTTAGTGATAATGATATGCTAAAATTCCTGGAGACTGGAAGTTTAGCATATCATTATGCTAAAATTTCTTTTTTACTCTTTATGGTATTTTCCAAATGTTCTGCAATGAACATACAAGTGTATTCATTTTTTCATTTTAAAAATACTTTAAAGTTATGAGAAGTCTTTTACAAGGCTAAGCAGATCTTACTAAAATTTGCATGTTTCAAACTGGACAAATGTGACTTGCACATTTTTAAGACTGGGAAACTTACTTTAAAATCTTTAAAGTAACCTGTTGCTACCTTAAGTTAGCCATTGGCTCACCTGACATGGGCTGGTCCAGATTCACTTGCCATACTGAGAACCGAATGAGTAATTACACTCTGGCTGCCGACTTAGCGGAAGTGTTTGGCCTATGCACTAAGACCTACGCCATCCCAATACCTAGACATTCATAATCTCCACCAGCAAATCTATGTGGGTCTCACAAAGAGGTTCAACAGAGAAGCAAAACCAAGACATGTGAGGTAGTTAGGAGTCCATGGGCCTTGAAATCAGACCAACCTGGCTTTGAGTCCTACCTCTTCCTCTTACTGTTGTAGACCCAAGGAAATTCCATACCATCTCTGAACACTGTTCCTTTCTTTTCAAAAGAAAATGGTCAGAGAGAGAGATTATATGATTGTCAGAAAGTTTAACCCTGATAAAGTAGGTAACTCAGATATTGGCTGGGGTCTCTGTTCCTAAAGAGATCTAGAAAAGATTGGATGGAGTCCCAAATTCTAGACACTATGGATGTCTGAAACCCTCCCCCAAGTTTCTGTAAGTCCTAGGGGTATTCCTTGCTTGTACATATATGATTCTAAGGTACTACTGAAATTTGCTGATTCTATTTCACACAGCATTGAGTCAGATGTAAAACTCAAGCACTTCTTCAATTTCTACCCATAATAATATTAATAATAATAACAATAATAATATATTCACATAGCTTTTGTGAGCATAGTCGTACTTACCGACATTTTGGAGGGAAAGATCTATTTGTGTTTAACCCACAAATAACTTCAACATGAAAATGTGATCTGTTGCTAAATGTCCCATGGCCTCCCTGCATTCTATCACTTTATATTCCATGTTCTGTCTTGCTGGTTTCTTCATTCTTGCACCTCTCTGCACCCTCCTCCTTCTTCTCTTTTCCTAGAACAAAACCAAACAGGTTTCGTTCAGTTCCTGAGGCAGAGAGGCTTAACTATTCTTTTGTTACTGGAGCGCCCGATAACACCTTTATTCCCAAGTAGTTTATCAAGGTATAAGAAAGACAGTTACATCCTTGAGAGGGATTCTGGTGCTGGCCATTGAAATAAAAAAGAATGATAATTACATCATTACACACGCACAGAGGCCGTATTGCAGTTGCGTAGGATCATAGTGGGTCATAAAGCATAACTTTGCTGCTGTGTATCTTCTAAGTGTGTGGTCTTGGCAAGCTATTTAAACTCATTGTCCTCATATGTAAAATGAAGATTATAATTGTACTAAATTCATAGAGTAATTTATAAGAACTCAATAAGTTAATACATGTAAAAACCTTAAAACATTGTTTGGCATATAATAAGATCTCAATAAATATTAGTAATTTGCTTTTATTAAATAAGTTTTTACTGCATTTGCTATGATCCATCTCCTCCTCATAGGACTCTATTCCATGTTGGTCACCTACTTTAAATGCAGTCGACATCTGTAAGGTGACCAAGATGATTACCATTTTGAGCGTTGTCATTCATCATTGTGAAAAACCTCTAACCAATAATATATTACTAGACATAACGACATGACTATGCAAAAGGAATGGACTAGCAGAATAACATAACAGGCTGGAGTCAGATAACCTGCCTTCAAATTCCAACTCTAAAACCTACTTGCACTGTGATCTTCAACAAGCTGCTTGACTTCTACGAGCTGTCTCCTCATCTGATAAGTGTGAGTAAAAATAAAACCTGCCTTACAGAACGGAGGGAATTAAGAGACATAATATAGAGAGAAAAAAATACTACATACTCAATAAAGTAGGTGATGGTGGCGGTGGTGGTTGAGATGGTGGTGGTGGTGGTGGTGGTGGTGGTGGTGAAGGAGTTGGTGGTGAAAGAAGTGGTGGTGCGGGGGAGTGGTATTGGTGGTGATGGTGGTGGATGTGGTGAAGGAGGTGGAGGAGGAGGAGACAGAAGAAGCGGTGGTGGAGGTGATGGTGGTGGAGGTGATGGTGGTGGTAGAGGAGGTGGTGGTGAGGAGGTGGAGAAGGACGTGGCAGTGGTCATGGTGGTGATAGTGTCACCGAGATAAGTATATAACCTCTCTTTGGATAGTCTTTGGAACATCCTGAGAATATCAGTTACCTACAAACTTAACAGCAGCAGTAACCATTGATAAGATTTCGGTATCTTTATTTTGTTCCTATATTTTTATGAGATCATCCTGTATAGACATTTTATATCCTACCTTCCCACTTAACATGACACTAAAAATATATGTTTCCATGACTTTAAATTTTTATACACTCTGTTTTAATAATTGCATAATATTCTATTGTAAAGATCTATTTAACAACTGGGCTTAAGGTTGTTTTCAATTCTTACTTATTATAAGTAATTTAACAATGAAAGTTTTTGTCGAGATGGCTTTGTCTGCATTTTGGATGATTTCTATCAGCTAAATTCCTCAACATAGAATTACTGGGCCAAAGAATGTGGACTTATGAAACATATTACCATATCGTTATCCAGGTCCTTCACACACTTGAAGACAATAATCATGCTCTCAATCTTTTCCGCAAGGTAAACGCTCTCAGATCCTTCTACGACTCTTCATATAATTCAGTTCTCAGTGCTGCCACCATTCTTGTCCCTCTCCTTTAGGTCAAAGCACAAAATCCAAAGCTGGCATTCCAGGTTCTTCCACTCTGACCTACTTTATCTTTGCCCCCTCATTTCCTGCTGCATCCCACCTCACGTTCCAGGCACCCTCCCCTCCAGTCAGCCATGGCTTTGTACATGCACCCTGTTCCTTCATCCCACCATCCATTTGTTTATTCTGTTCCTTCAGTGCAAAACTGTGTTTCACACTGTTGCTGACAGGGAAACTCAAGCTCACCTTTCAAGACAGGACTCAAATGCCATGCTTGTCTGAAGTCTCCTCGGTTCCTTTGCCCTTTCCCAGGCGGAACTAACTGCTCTGTCTGCTCCAGTCCCATGCTGCCTAGTACAGTAGTGGTCAGTTTCCCCCCACAAGGTGACCCACTCAATTCTGATAATTCAGGAGGATTTAATAAAGGAATTATTTAAGAAGGTGTGGGCAGGACATGGAGAAGCTATAGGAAGTAGCACAGTACTCAGGGCCAGCAAGGCTTTTAGTATCCCTATACCTGAGGGAGTAAAGACAGGGAGAGGTTATTGGAACTTAGCAAGAAAGGGTTGTACGGAGAGGAGATGTGGCTTTTATCAAGGGACAAAATCAGCCCAAGATAACCCCATAGAGAGGGACCCAAGAGAATAAATACTTCACTTAATTTCACTCTCCTCTCTACTATTCATCTCCCACCCAGGCTTCCATGAACAGATTCTAACTAGATTCTGAAGGCTAAGAAGCCCTTGATTCTGTCCATTGAAGTCAACGCCCCATGGCACAGAGCACGGTGGAGAAGAGCAGACATGAAGAGTGGAGGGAAGAGCCCCATCTCCCCATATTAAACCTTACTACCTTTCGTTATAGTTCACTGCAGGTATGCGTCACTCCCTGAACTGATAATGGATTATCTCCCTCTCCTCCAAACCATCTTCTACACTGTGACGTGATCATTTGGTTTCCCATTTAGTTTTGTTCAGTGTCCCACTGCTCTCTCCTCTCCCATTGCCTGCAGAGACAACTATAAATGTATCAGCATGACTAATGTCCCTGGTGACTTGGCTCTTGCCTGCCTCACTTCCTCACAACCACCTCTCCCTTCCCTCGTGTTTCACAATCCAGCCACATGAACACTTGTCACTCCCCAAACACAGCATTTTCTCTAAAAGATCTATCCTTTTGCCTTGCACACACTGCCCTCATTAGAAATCTCCCACTCATTCTTTAAGACTCAATTCAAGGTCGACTTTCACTATGAAGCTCCCTGCCTCCCTCAGACAGACTCTTGGCCTCCTTCTACAAAGCTCCTTGTATAGCTTATATTTTATAGCACTTTATATTATAGGTGTTTATAACTATCTCCCCAAATAAACTACCAGCCCCTTTGAGGCACTTATCTATTTTCTTGGTGCCTAGCAGAGTCTCTGGCACATTGTAGACATTCAATATTAAATTAATGAGTGAATCATTGAATCAAATAAAGATATTTGCAATTAAGGTAGATTTCTCATTTGGTAGACGTTTGTTTTTGTCTAATGCATGCTTGTTCTTTGTGGACTTCTAGGGTGTGAGTGTGCAACGGAGAGCAGAAGCTTATGCTGGACATCTGTCAGCATCAGCTGGCTTTGGCCTCCATCTGCCCTCAGCACCTCTGCATGAAGGTGGGCATCCTTGGAAATACAAATAGAAGACAATTCGTATAGAGCCTACCCATTATCCATCCATTTGACAGATGGACCCTGTTAACAGGTAACTTGCCAACAAGCCCTTAGGAGCTCTTGTGTCTGCTTCCTAAATCCATTTTGGAGTAGAAATCCATTTTATTAGCTGAAGACAGAATAGACCAATTCCAAATATTTGGAAAAGCTTAATCTTGCAAATTAGCTAGCTGTCCTCTGGCCACATGGTGGCCACTTGTGTGGGAGGAGAGCAGCCCCATCTCAGGACAGACCATTCTCTGTTTCTTGAGAAAACACAATAAAACACCCTTCTCCTTTCATCCACATCTGGCGGCTGGAAAAACAGTGACCCGTGGAATTTACATTTTCATACTTGACTATGGCAGGCCAGCGTCCAGAGGTTATTCTTGCTGTGTTTATGAAAGAGAGGAGCCTGTCAGGATAAGAAGGCTTCTGATGGAGTGCTTATTGAGAAAACATGCAGAGATTTCTGCTTCCCCAAATTAGAGAAGGAGCTTATGATAAGAATCCTTTTCATTGGTTTTTTTTCCCCCCCTCAACTGCTTTCCTGCTGTCCTGTGGTATAATTACAAGCCCTGAGGTTCAGCCTTATGAAGCCAGTCCCAGAGAAAATTCCCCAAAGTGAAATAGCCCAGGGGGTCCTAACTCTCAAAATTGCACAAAGCTTCAAGGAAATCATATTGTACTCATAACAGGGCCACCAGGCTAAGTGAGCTGAAAAGGGATTTTTGTTGTCTCCATCTTTGTCTGGCTTTTTATCAGTTCGTCATGTTCATATTACAGACTGCATGCTGATTGTCTGATCACATTCCTGGGGCAAGTGGGAATGGCCTCAGGGGAAGAAAAGGGCACCTTCTCAGAGCACTGGTTTAGAGGTGGTAGAACACATGATCAAAGGTGCATGTCAACACAAAGAGAGCTCAACAAAGAAGTCATGAGGACGAGGACAAATAAGGCAGACCAGGGAGCAGTGGTAAGAGAGAAGGTACAATGCTCAAGTGGTCACTGGGAGGGATGCTTAGGACAATTCCTAGTGAACTAACAGGCAGCTATAATCACTTTTATCCACTGACTTCTTTGCAGGTGTGAACCTGCTGAAAACATGAAGGAGGTAGTCAAAGTCGGCATTGATGGGAAACTGTATTCAGTAGTAATTTTGCCCTGGTTAACATGAAATTGAGTAAAGTTAGTTTCCTGAGTTATTGAGTAGTTCACTCAATAAACATTTTTATCAGACTCTAAGCCTTCACAGGCACAGTCCTGGGCCCTGAATTTACAGAGGTACATAAAACATTCTCTCTGCCCTCGAATGGTTCATGGATTAGAAGGACTACCGGTCTCCCTGATTGGCACCCTGTTATCTACTCCTTACTACAGGTGGAGATGTCTAAATCACAAGGCAGGCCAGGTCATTCCCAGATCAACCCCTGCAATGGCTCTTCCTTGTGAAGAGGACATAGGTCTCAGTGCCTTAGCTGAGCTCAGTACCCTGATCCCAACCCTTCCTCCAGGACTTTGCTTAGAACTTCCCCTTTGCCCAGAGTGGCATTTCTTCTCTGTGCCTGGCCAGCTCCTTCTTAGCCTCCAGTTCTTCACTTAGATGTTAGGGTCTCTAAGAAGCCATCCGCTACCCTAGCCCCAGATGAGCAATCCCCCTCATATTCTGCCATCATTCTCCGCATTTACTCCTGCTGCTATAACCAACCTACTATCATATCACTGTAACTGCCTACTAGACTCATCTCACTGTCTCACTACGTTGTAAACTTCTTAAAGATAAACTTTCACCCTCTTCCCCTTTGTTTTCCCAAATGCAGTATAAAGAATAGCACTTATATAGTCAGTGCTCAAAATAATTAGTTATTGGTTGCCTACTACTTTTCACACCCTAGTCTAGGCACTTTCATAAATACCTTATATAATCTTTACAAAAATTGTAGCAGGTTCACATTATACTCTTACCTGACACTTATGAATCTGTGACTCAGAGAGGGTGAGAAATTTACCCAGGATCTCAGAGCTCAAAAGTGGTGGGTGGCATCAGGATCAAAGAGTACACTCTCTGTCTTTCTCCACCCAACAGTGGCCTGCATGCGTCTTCACAGTCTGCTATTTGCACTTTTAGTTAGAGTGCTCCTATCCAGCCCGAAGGAGGAAGAAGGAAGGTAACACACCATGAAGATATAAAAGATTTTTTTCTCTTTTCAAAGAGATCATAAAGGATACTGTTTTTTTTTTTGTTTTTTGTGTTTTTTTTATTTCTAAAGGGTTTTCTTGCCTAAAGGGGACATTGCTAAGGGTTTGGGTTCTATTCAGAAAGACCATTAATCCCTTTCTACGGGCACTGAACATAATAATGACAGAAAATATGCAGAATGAAGGCTTTGGTGTATGAAATTTCCTGAGAGTTTAGGAACAAAACCCCAAAAAGGAGACTGGGAGGGGACCCTGAATGGGACTGTGGGCCCCGCTCCTAAGGGTAAGGGAGAGTAGGCACAATGGGATGGGTGCTGGCCCAGAGAACAGAATCCAGCACCCAGGCCAGGAATGCAAGCCAGGCAGGCTCAGGACAGCAGTGGTCTACAGGCTTTTTCTTCATGTACCCTTAAAACAATTGTTTTACAAAACACACAATTTAAGTTGACATCTGAAATTTTTCATCAAACTTTAAACACCGTGTTGTAAATATTGACATTTTAGAATAAAATAGTTACATCATGCTTTTGCATGTACCCAATTTAATCTAAATATCATAGTTAGTTAAAACCTACCATGATCCATTTGAAAAATGTATAAACAAGCTCTTCTTTAACAGTCGGAAATTTTACATTACTTTTTTTTACTTAAAAAACTCCTTGAACTGCTGTTTTTATTTTACTTCTCCCACAGAATTTTATCCTAATGTATTAGATTTTTATGCTAGAACCTAGTCTCTTATCGGCCATCAATACTTCTGTAAAGTGTGTTTGTGTGAATAAATTTGTAAATTTACTTAGTTTCCTAAAACCATAAAGCAATAGGTGTTTAAAAGGGGGAAGGGGAGGGAGATATAAAAGGGAGGTGGGAAAGGAGAGGAGGTTTTCTTGCAAGCAGGAAAGCTTTGGGGGAGACCAATGCCAGGAAAAAACATGTATGGAAGTTGAGGTTCTAGAAGCTGATTCTCTAAAACTATCTGTGTCTGCACAGTTCATGAAAGTCTGTAGGTACCTTCAAGGGGTATATATTCCAAAATGAAGACCATCAGTCTGAGGCCTAAATTACGGCCTTGCCTTTCTGAGCCTAGACCCCTCACCACCAGATTTCAAACCCCCAAATCACTCAGTGACCCCTAAGACGCTACTTAGATAACTGCAACATTGCAAAATACCTGTCAGCCCTAAAGGAATCATTGGATACTCAACTGAAAGAGCACCCATGCCTAGACCTCGGGGCTTAGAACAGGATACTGACTGGGAGGAGGGAGGGTAATTTTCTTTTTCCAGACCCCTCTGGGCACAATCTTCCACAAAAGCAGGAGACCACAGAACCCCCCATTGTTATTGTTAATCATGTTAATTGTTAACTGTTTACTATCCTATACCCACCAGTGTAAAAGAAGTACCCATCTCTGTTTTATATTTTATAAAATCCCAGAGATTTCCCACTTTGCTATCTCCTGCCTCCCTAATCTATCCCCAGTGGGTTTCATTAACCCCCTTAGGTCTTCTACTTTTATTGTAATGTATAAAATAATGTGCAAGACCGTCATTCTCCGGAGCATTTTCTCAACCCATTGAGAATTTGCTTCCCAGCAACTGTCGTCAGCTTGGCTCAAATAAACTCCTAAGAATTCTTACAGGTTTGGATGTTTCTTATGTTGACAATAGTATGGAGATGAAGTTGACAAGTAACATGAGGACAGTTTGCAAATTCTCTGAATACAACCAAGATGCAGTGAAAGAACTGCTGTTGAGGAAAGACCATCCTCTCCCCATGACCGCCCCCCGCCCTGCTCCTCATCAGTTCCCCTGTTGCTGCAAAAAACCTTTAGTGTAACAGTCAAGTCCCAGACTCTTCAGGGAACCTGCTATTCTAGGGTTGGAGGCTGTGCCTTGAGGGCATCACGCAGGCCCTCTGCTTTCTTCCTTGTCCGCCTGCCTTAGGGGTAGGGCAGAGCGGACCAGAAAGGGTACAAGCCAGGTGGCTCTGAAACTGCGGCTGAAATACATTCAGTATATCCTAAAACTCTCACCCTCTTCTTAACCTGTTTATCATACAACCTTGAGCAGGTTCCTTAATCTGCCTGAGGGTCCATTTTCTCATGCGCAGAAAGAATGAGAGTTAGAGTTGATAAGAATTCATAAAAAATAACTTATATCATTGAGTGTTCACTGTGGCCCAGACACTCTTCTAAGTGCTTCACAAAAGTGAATTTACTTACTACTTCTAATAAACACATCAGGTGGGTACTATTATTACTCTCTTTAACAGAGGATGACACTGAAGCCTAGAGAGGTTAATAACTTGTTCAACTTTCATAGTTAGCTCTGAGTGGGTTTGGGATTAGAAACGGGGACTCTACCTTTTGGGTAAACATACACAAAGACACACCTAACTAAATAGCTTAAGCACCTGACTTATTTAGACACGGCCTAGAACAAATGGGATCCTTAACAGAGAAACCTGCGAAAAAGTGCCATACTAGAGAGCTAAGCATTATTAAACTTACACTTTAAAAATAATAGCCAGGAGTACCTCTCCTCTCCCAAAATGAAACCTGAATCACCCTCCATCAGGCATGGGAAGTTAGAATAAAAAATAGTAAATTAAGACCATGGAATATAGAACAGGATGGGCCTTTACATGTCAGCTGGCCCCACCCACTCTTCACTAGATAGGGAAAATGAGATCCCGAGGGGAGGATTGGGAAGGACCTAAGGTAGGTTAGAACAATGTACCCATCCCTGGGGCTCTCACCTATCCGTGCTAGCCCAGTGTTCTTCCCCTGTACTGTACTGCCGCCCCAACACTGGGGGAAAGAATAAAAAGTCATCATGTTCACATGGAGAAGAGATCACAGACACACGTCTCACGGTCTGACCTCTGCTTGCCCTCTCAGATTTCTCTGAAAATAACAGTCTCCTTTTCCCTTGCAGTTCCCAGCAGAGTGATCATTGGCCTTTTCCTGGGAACAGAGGTACTTTGAGGACATCTACTTCTGACTCTCAGGATAAGAAAAACATTTGAAGTGATGCTGGAGGCAGGGGTTGCAAGGCTCCAGTTCTTTCATTGTTCTTAACCCACTGCAGACCCATATGAAGCCCCCCGTTCCCCTCTTCTTCCCCTCCCTAGCCACCTCTAGAAGGTGCGTGGCCTCAGAAACAGCCAACTGAGATGTGGAACCTAAACTTGCCACTGAGCAAGTCACTCACTTTATCTGAGCTTTAGTTTCCAAAGCTATAAAATGAGATAATTATATCTTCCTCAAAGAGCTGTGATGAAGATTAAATAGAATAGCATAAACAATGGGAGATGTTTATAAAATCTCTAGATAGGATTCTCCCCCACTCTTTTGTGATAAGTCCAGGCAGCAAGTGCTCTAGATCAAAGTGAAGAAATAGAACTAAAATGCTATCTTATAATTTTATGGCAGTTGAGGTTTATAAATTACTTTTACTTGACATGGTTGCTTCTGAGTTGATTTACTGGCATGTTAGTCTTATTCCATTCTCCAAGTATTTCCTAAAACTTAAGAGTACCTATTGCATAGTGTTTCTGTGAGGGTTACATAAATTAATACAAATCTTTAGGAAGAGTGGTTTATTATCATTTATATTGTTACTGTTGTATGCTAAATGCCCTGATAGGTGTTAAGCACAGAAAAGTAAACAAGACACAGATTCTGCTCCCAAGAAGGGCCTAGGCAGCTTACTAACTTCATTTAAAGGTGAGTGAAAAGAGGCTCAGGAAATGCATTGTTATGCCAAGGTTGTCAGTTGATATGTCACAGGGACAGGGCTCAAACCCAAACTGAATCGTCTCCCTCCAAGTGCCATGTTAGTTGCACCATGTTATCAAATAATGTTATTTTAGTTCAGCTCTCCCCCAGCATGATCATATTCTTGATTTTGACCTTTACATTTTAAGATTTAACTTTTTTTCTATGACTCTAACTCCCGGATTCTGCTTGGGGTTCAAGTATAGAGAACAAAGATCAAGTATACATACACACACACACACACACACACACACACACACACGAGTTCTGTCCAGAAGGTATCCAGCCATGTAATATGAAAAATAGAGACATTTATTGAAGAAGGTATAAGATATAAGAAACATTGTACATAGGACGATGACCCCTCAGTCCCCTTCAAAATAGGCACCTTGGGACCTCATGTAGTTTTCCCAGTTGCCACCAGCTGCCCCGTTGTATTTTCCTGAATCTCGTTGATGGTCTGAAAGCTCTTCCTTTTCAAAGGTGATTTTAGTTTGGAGAAAAACCAGGAGTCACAGGGAACCAAATCTGGGCTATAGCAGGGCTAAGTCACCTGGGTGATTGGATGTTTCACAAAGAAACTCTGCCTGAGGCATGATGCATGAGCATGCATATTGTCATGATAAAGGTGCCAATCACCAGCTGCCCATAGCTGTGGCTTTTTGAATCATCTGAATAGTTTCTGAGAAGGAATGTTCAAGCTTAATGCAAGATTTGATGCAGATTCATTGCTCTACTTACTCAGTCATTTCTAATGCAACGGCCTCACAGTACACATGCTCACTCAATGGCATCTACCATCCCTACTGACTAGTACAGTGAAGTTGTCTTTGTTCACATATATGCATTCCAATCCACTCCCCGTGGCTGCCAGGTTACATCAATGTCGCACAACCTATTCTCTTTATATTAACAATGGTTGGACATTTTCTGGACAGACCTCATTTATATGAGAGAGAAAGAGGAATCTGTTGTTTCCCAGGCACTAAACTATACATATTTTTACATGTCCTATTTATAATGATAATCATCCTCAAAACTAAGTCTTAAAAAAAAAATTATACATATACCAAGTAGCCAGTTAATCTGGGATTCAGGCCCCTTCTTCTGAGCCATGCCTCCTAATATTACCCCTGCATAGACTACATTTGAAAAATACCATGTAAGTATTGGAGTTATCTTTCTTCCTGGTTCAGGAGGCTTGATGCCTAGAGTTTTGGAGGAATATCAGATTTGCTCTGTTCCTTCACTTGTTTCACAGTTACTGAGCAGTTGCTATGTGCTAGACACTATGTTAGAGACTCAGAAATATGTACAACACTGCCCTGGCCCTCAGAGAGAGTCATGCAAATGGTAGACGACGAGAAAATAAAACTGCATTTCTTATGAGTCCCGAAGCTGAATTGGTTAGAATGGAGTCATATTCATTCATTGCAACACAAAGAAAAGTTTATTTGGGACTGGTATAATAGTCAATAAGTTCTCACTGAAAGGATGGAAGGGGTGGGATGAAATCTGGACAACAAAGCAGATCACGATCTGGAAGATTATATTTGCTCTACTAACCCACTCATGTAACTTCTCTATTCATCTCAGTTCACAATATTTTAGGAGAAACTAGGTGCTTGACAGAGTTTACAACCATAACTCTGATGAGCATCAAAGAACTCACATCCAGTAAGAAATCAAACAAGCCAATATAAATTCAATTCAATGAATCAAATATGCATAATTGATCAGTTCACTTGTGAGATTCATGGGCTGAAATCGAGAATGCAACTTTGTATGTGTCTCTCTGTGTCCTTTTAACCTACTCAGCGGGGGTAGTTTTTCCTGTATTTCTGGATGAAAGCTGAGGTAGGCCCCCTGACTTCCTTATTTACTCCTAGATAATCAAAATTTTGGTAGTCATTTAAAATCTCTAAGTACAATGTCGGTTCAGTGGAGTCAGTGTAATAACCAAAGCTTCTGACTTCACTTCAGATGGTATGTCTTCTTCCTCCACCTCTGGCCCATCGCAGTCCAGGGGAGAGTTGTAGACAATGTCTTCTTCCTTTTATACCCCCGCTCTTCCTCTCACAACTTGCTGACTCTGGTCTGCAGATACATTCTAGAGTTGGACTGGTAGAGAGACAAAGAGAGAAAAGAAAATGGTAAAGGGTGGGTAGGGGAGCTTCTATTTCATGCATATGGTCATAAACTAGCATTGGTTCTCTGGTCCTGGAGCCCAATTAAATGTATTAAAGTTGGAAGAAGGAATGGGATTTGTGGTCTTTGCAAAGTTCCCTACTGGGAACATTTGATGATGCTCTCAGGGAGTGAGTGATGGGTTTCTCTTAAGCTGGCTGTCTCCTCCACATGCCTAGTCCCTTTTCCAGCAGTCTGGTTCACATAGGATCTCTATTGAGTATATTGATTCCCAGTAGCTTGCTTGGGTAGAACTTCACGTGGCTCCAGCCTGCTCTCTCTCCCACCTGGTCCATATCTGTTCTTTAGGAGATACACACAAATCTTTGACTTGACAGCCCCTCAGAGGCAGGCTAATGCAGGGCTACCACCTCTCCTTCTCCCCAGTCATCAGCAGCTAGCCACACTGCCTCCACTGCTGGTTCTTTCAGGCAGGAGGCAGAGCCATTCCATCACTTCAGAAGACCTTTACCAACCTCTCCAAGTGGCACCAGGGAAGCCTTTACTCTTGCTTTGAAGGAAAGGGGATGCTCTTACCCCACCCTTTCCCTGGGAGAGTTGGACTCAAAGCACATTTCACACCAAAGACATTCTCCTCACAAATCCTTATTTAACCTCCAATCTCTTGATTTCTCTCCAGCCTTTTAAGTCCTCTTGAATGTAGGATCCAAGAGCCACAGAATCAATTTGGGGCTATCTCCTTTGTAAATCCTGTGTCTGCTGAATGTAGCTTCTTAAGGTTATCTTGGTGTGATGGCCATCTCCTGCCTGAACATCCTGTCATACAAACAAGTTGTGTGCCCCCACTTTTCACATCAGACAGTGTACAGTGTAGAAATCATTTCTCAAATTAGATCTTATGTGGAATCTTCCTTCTGAAAAGCAGTCTGTCCAGATCTAGTCCCACTCCTTCAGACTGTCTTCCCAGATGGTCTCAGCAAATGGTCATGTCATTCTGCTCTGCCCCCCTGCATCCCTCACTGTTTGAGCTATGAGGTGGCACAAAGCCTGCCTTGCACATAAGAGACCTATGATTGATTTTTGATTAATTTATTTGAAGAGACTGCCGACTGCAGCTGAATTGCATTACCTATGCCCACTGTATTCATTGCTGATCTCCCTAGAAGAGTCTCAGCATCCATTTGTACATGGTATATGGGTACAGCATACCTGTACCAGAGCTATGGTCCTTAAGGCACTTTTCTGCTGTAAGCCAAAGAGGGAATTAATCTTGAACCCCAGGGATTCAAGGATTGGTCAGTACCGATCCTTATTTCACTTGTTTTTCAAAATAATCCTACGGAATGTCTATTAGGTTACCATTTTTCTAGATAATAAAAGTGAGCTTCCAGAATGTTAAGTAACATACCTGAAGATACACAGCATCTAAATGGCAGAGTTAGGCTTAAGCACCTTTGACTCCAAAGCCCATGGCCATAATGGAAGGAGAAGTCAATTTATGAGGCAGGAAACCTCGGGTTTATCCCAGCTTGGTCATTAATTTGACTGCAGCCTTGGATCATTTCCTTCTCCTGTCCAAGCCTGGGTTTCCTCATCTGTAGATGAAGGAACTAGATACAGTGACCACTCACGCCCTTCCACCTGCAGAGCCTGAGCTCCTGAAAGGTGCTTATGTCAGTCACGTGGCCTACCCAGATGTTTTAACTCAGAATTTCCTGTGTGGTAATCAGTCTCATCTTGTTATTTCCTGCCTGCTCTTCTAACCTCCCTCATTTGGGATCACTTCTATCGCTTTGTGTGTGTGTGTTGTTCATGTTTACTGAAGGCTTGATTTAGAATCATCTGCAAACTTCATCAAAGGGCATTTATTCACCTACCCAGGAAAACTTCTTGGGCCAAGTGAAATACCAACGCAGAGCTTGCATTCTGGTCACCTTCCTCCTGCTCACAAGTTTCTCTAAATAACTGCCCTCAAAGTGGGTTGGCACTATCCTGAAAACCTGCAGGCTTCAGCAGACCTGGGTAGGAACTTTGGGCAAGCTATTTAACCTTTATTTAACCATTCTAAACTTCATTTTTTTTTTTTATTTAGGAAACAGGAATCATGACATTCACCCCAAATGGCTGTTCGGAGTATTAGAATTACATGTTTTGTCATGGTGAGTTTTTCCAGCAATGACATCTAATATTGCCTACATTGTTTCTCAACACACTCTTAGGCATAGAATGAGTACCTTTGGCCTGCAAGTAAAGAAGGGAAACAAAATCTCAGATCTCTCTGGTGAATGACCTTGGAGGGGTTATTTAAATCTTGCTAAGCTTCTTTTTATTAAGCCTCTCTAAGTCCCTATACTTAAGCATTGCTGGAAGGATGAAATGGAGTAAAGTAGGCATAATGTCAGGCCATGATAGGTACTCAATACATCAGAGAGGTCTGGATTGGAATCCCCTCTCACATTTACTAAATTAAAGACCCCTATCAGGTCTGATTTCCACATCTGTCAAATGGGGATAATAATTGTTATGTTTAATGTGAAGCTCTGTGCAATATTAGTGGACATGCCTAAACAGAGAAGGCACTCGGGGTGTGTTAAGAACCATTCCCTTCCTTTTCCTGAACATTTTTGGGGTGGTTGTCATGGTTAAGAACAGATAGGGGCATGATGAAACATTTTTAAAAAGTAGGACTGCACAAAAGCAAAATAGATGATATGTGTTCCTTTCCTGGCAGGGGTGTGGGGCGGGGGGCGGTTCCTAAAGTTTAAACTTGGGACATGGTTAAGATATCAAGATGGTTCTGCATAAATAAAAACTTAAAAACTTTACTAGGCAATCACATTTGGTTCATATCAAAATCACTCAGATCCAAAGATACATTCCAAGCAGTTGACATTCATTTCAGTTGGATGCTAATCCAATTTTTAAAAATTAATCCAAACTTGACAAGAAGCGGATCTCGCATATCTTACCAGAACATCCCACTCCCGGTTGCTTTTCTGGGAAGGAAATGGGTAGCCTGGCTGTCAAAAACAGAACTGAAGACACGCCTTTTCCTCATTTCAGCTGGAATCTGCCGTTTCAGAAAGGATTTAAACAGCTTAGTGGAATCTCGTAAATTACTCCTGTCACAGCCTTTTTGCCTTTCACTTGAGATTCACAAAGAAAACAAAAGAGCTCCTGTCCTTTCCTTCAATTATTGAATCCCAGACCCCCAACACTGGAAGGACCCTTAGAAAGCTGGCCTGCTCCCTCTGCACCAACACATCACATCACACAGTCACCAAATCCCACCAGTTCCGTCCTCCTGCTGTTTCCCAAACCTGTCTCTCTAACTTTGTCTCAACCTTTTTTTCCCCAGTAAAGCCCTCATCACGTCTCTCACCTAGACTATTGCAGTGATTAAGTCCTAAATCTTCAAGACTCTGCCAGTCCACTGCCTATATGCCAGCCAAAATCTTCATAATTTGTTAATATGCTCATACTGCTCCTTGCTTAAAGTCTTCCAGTGGCTCCCCTCAGAACGGAATACCAGACAAGATGCCAATCTTGGCAGCTGACACTCGGCATATTCTGCCCCTGCCTGTCTCTTCAGTTTCCTCCTCTTCTGCCCCTGTACCCCTTGTGTTTCAGACCCCAGCCATAATTAACTCTGAACTTCCCTTTTGTTCCTAGAATGTTTTAATATACCTGGTACTACCTGAAAGCCTCATGTGCCCCTTCAAAACTACTATACATACATATTTACACACATTATATTCCACTTAGAGGGTCCACACTATATATAGTGTGCATATATATATATGTGTGTGTGTGTGTGTGTATATATATATACACTGCTTTTCAAGGCTTCTCCTGACCTCTCTGCCCACCCCAAGCACAGCTATCTGCTCCTTTGTGTGTAGTCCATACACTTTGCACACACTCTACTTACACTTAGAATTATCAGTGTGTTGTCTTCTCTCCCCACTATGCTTTGAATTTCTCAAAAGCTAAAGCTATATTGTATAACCTCAGATTCTCATGTGTGTAAAGTAGGTGTGCATGAATGGACAGTCTGAAAACACTCATTGTACATCTACTATATATGCTACAGATGGAATCTACAGATGAACATGTACCCTACATTCAAAGACCCTGAAAGCCTGGAGGTATAGCCAACACAGAGAGAGGCAAATAATAATGATAATACAATGAATGACATGGTGAAGAACAAGCACGAAATACTCTTCTTGGGGTCCCAAGGAGAGGCCCTGAACAATCAGGGTGGGCAGAGACTGAAGAAAAATACTTCAAGGAGGAGATGATACAAGTGTGTCCTTTAAATATGAATTGAGTTTAGACTTTTAAAATTTCAGGCTTTTGGTTCAAGATGGAAGACTGGACATCCGTCCCAGATAAAGACTTCTTTGAATAGAAAACAAAGGTGTACAAAATAGAGTACACATATCATTGGTGGTTCATATTTTTAAAAAGAGAGAGAGAGAGAAAGAGGGTGTTATCCACACAAATTTCGGAAGGATGGAAAGCCAATGGGATCATCAATGCATAATCCAGAGCACAAGAAGTCAGTGAGAGACATGACTGAAGGTTACAGTGAGCATGGATGCCGTGCAGCCTGATGGAGCCCTGACAAGAGCAGGAAGTATGGGTCCAACGGTACCCTCATTGTCATGGTGGGAAGTCAGTATATACTGTCCAAATGGCTGACAAAAGTTTTAAGGATATATTTTTTAGCTTATAAGAGATGATTAATCTTGCATTTAAAAAATACTTGTTGAGCGACTCTACGCCAGGCATCTTCCTAAGTACAAGGAATACAACAGTGAATGAATTAAACAAAGTCACACATTTTGGTGACTGTTTTAGACAGGGTTCACTTTCAAATGAGGAGAGACAGATTATAAACAAACAACTAAGTGACTTACCTAGTAAGTCAGATGGTGGTCAAACCTACAAAGCAGAAGTCAGAAAACTTTTTCTGCAAAGAGCCAGCTAGATAGTGAATATTTTAGATTTTGTAGACCATTAGGTCTCTGTCAAAAATGCAGATGCTACTCAACTTAAACAACAGAGTAACTTTCTGATAAACCCACTTATAAATTAAACATACTATAAGTCAAAAATTCATTTAATACACTTAATCTACTGCCTTAAACATGCTCAGAACAATTAGCCTAGAGTTGGGCAAAATCATCTAACATGAAGCCTTTTATAACAAAGTGTTGGATATCTCATGGAATTTATTATGCATACCACTTTTGCATCATCATGAAGTCAAAAAATTGTAAGTCAAACCATCACTAAGTCAGGGACTGCCTGTACTTAACTTTGCCATTGTAGGAATACATAAAAAATACATAAACAAGGGCGAGTGGCTCTGTTCCAATAAAACTTTGTTTACAAAAATAAGAAGTGGGCCAGATTTGACCCATACCCTACAGGCCATAGTTTTTATACCCTTATTATAAAGAAAAATTAAGCAGGAACGGGTGCTAAGGAGAGCCATAGAAAGCAAGGTTGCCATTTTAAATAAGGAGTTGACAGAGGGCCTCAGAAGAAATTTGGGAAATGGCCTCAAGAAAGGGAAAGAGTGAGCCTTATAAATATCTGTGGGAAGAGTGTTCTAGGCACAGAGAGCAAGTACTGAGGCTGAGGTTGGCAGGTTGGAGCTAGAAGAAGGGGGAGGATTATAATAGAAACAGACCTGAGAAGAAAGGGAGAATAAGAATGAGGGTTGTGGAGAAGATCATGTAGTCTTGCATTAAAAGTGGGGTCCTCGAGCCCTAGCTGGCTGGTTCAGTTGGTTGGAGCATCCTCCTGTACACCAAAAAGCTTGAGGGTTCAATTCCCAGTTGGGGCACACAACTAGGTCATGGTTTCACTCTCCAGTCAGGGCACATATGGGAGGCAACCAATCAAGGTTTCTTTCTTTCTCTTTCCCTCTCTCTGTCTTTCTCTCTCTCTCAGTCTCTCTATTCCTCTTTCTAAAATCAATAAAAACATATCCTTGGGTGAGGATTAAAAATAAAGTGTGGCCCTTGAGCCAACAATACCAGATCACCTAGGACCAGCGCCTGCACTTTAAACAAGACCCCCAGGTGAACAAGAGGCCATTAAGTTTGAAAAGCAGACTTCCGGTCAAGATGGAGGCATAGGTAAACATGCGCCTCCTCACACAACCACGGAAAGAATTACAACTAGACCTCAAAACAAATAATACCCAGAACCATCAGAAAATCAAGTTGTATGGAAGTCTGACAACAAAGTATTTAAAGAAGTCACGTTCATCCAAACGTGCGGAGACACAGAGACAGGGTGAGAGGCGTAAAGATGCGTGATGGCACAGAGAGTCAGCGGCAGTGGCAGCGGAACAGGCAGTCTTGCATTCACGTGTAGTGGATAAAAATTGGGGGGGATTCCTTGGAAGTGAGCAATCTCAGACCAAGGCCCGACTGCACAGCTTATGGTTACAGAGTCAGAAAGATAAATCCCCATAACTTCTGTCTGTAAAAACCAGAGGGGCTTGGGGTGGCGGAAGAAACTTCTGGATTTTCAGGAGATTCCACTTAAAGGGCCCACATGGACTTAAAATGTATGTAGATCTACCCACTCTGGGATTCAGAACCAGGGCAACAGCTGGAAGGGCACCAGTTGCACAGGGTGAGTTCCAGGCAAACCTCCAAAAGCTAGGCAGTAGCATTGTCCCCTCCCCAAGCCCTCCCCACACACAGAGCCACAGAGCAGTGAAGCAAGTTGCTCTGCCCTGGCAATTACCAAAGGCTCTGCCCCACAGAATTTACAGGTGCCTTTTCTGCAGTAGGCCATGCTACTAAGACAGGCAGTCAAAACAGCTCTACCTAAAACACAGAAACAAACACAGGCAGGCTTCCAAATTGAAAGACAAAGATATATGGCCCAAATGAAAGAACAGAACAAAACCCCAGAAAAAAGAACTAAATGAAATGGAGATAACCAACCTATCAGATACAGAGTTCAAAACCCTGGTGATCAGGATGCTCAAAGAACTCACTGAGTATGGCAACAACATAAAAAAGACCCAGAAGACATGAAGGTTACATGAAGTGAAATAAAAATCTACAGGGATCCAACAGTGGATGGGGATAGAGCTAGGATTCAAATCAATGATTTGGGGCATAAGGAAGAAATAAACATGCAACCAAAACATCACGAAGAAAAAAAGAATTCAGAAAAATGAGAGTAGTATAAGGTGCCTCTGGGACACCTTCACATGTACCAACATCCAAATCATAGGGGTACCAGAAGGGGCAGAGGAAGAGCAAGAAATTGAAAATGTATTTGAAAAAATAATGAAAGAAAACTTCCCCAAGCTGGAGAAGGAAATAGACATACAAGTCCAGGAGTCACAGAGAGTCCCAAACAAGTTGAACCCAAAGAGGACCACACCAAGACACGTCATAATCAATGCCAAAGGTTAAAGATAAACAAAGAATTTTAAAAGTGGCAAGAGAAAAGCAGGGAGTTACCTACAAGGGAGTTCCCATAAGACTGTCAGCTGATTTCTCAAATGAAATTTTGCAGGTTAGAAGGGACTGGCAAGGAGTATTTAAAGTGATGAAAGCAAGGACCTACAACCTAGATTATTCTATCCAGCAAAGCTATCATTTAGAATGGAAGGGCAGATAAAGTGCCTCCCAGACAAGATAAAGCTAAAGGACTTCATTGTCACCAAGCCATTATTACATAAAATGTTAAAGGGATTTATTTAAGAAAAAGAAGATCAAAACTATGAACATTAAAATGGGAACAAATTAGCAACTGTTAACACCTGAATCTAAAAATAAAATAAAATAAAATAAAACAAACTAAGCAAACAACCAGAACAGGAACAGAATCATAGATACGGAGATCATTTGGAAGGTTATTGGCTGGGAGGGGGCAGGGGGATAATGGGTGAAAAGAGGCAGTGATTAAGAAGCATAATTGGTAGGTACAAAATAGACAGGAATGTTACGAATAGGATAGGAAATGGAAAAGCCAAAGAACTTATATACACAACCCATAGACATGAACTAAAGGTAGGGAGGTTGTTGGAGGGAGTAGGGGTACCAAATAGAGTGGGGTAAAGGGGGAAAAACTGGGACAACTGCAATAGCATAATCAATAAAATGTATTTCAAAAAATAAAGTTTGAAAAGCACTCCTACAGAGCCTCCTGAGCCATCACCATAAAGACTTTGGCTTTTATTCTCAATGAACATGAAAGTCATTGGCTGATTTTGAGGAGAGACATAATCTAATATTTATTTTAAAGGAACTCCTTTAGCTACTATTTTGTAAATAGACTATAGAAGGGCAAAGGAGGGAGGACAGGGACAAGTTAGAATATTTCAATATTCCACATGAGAGATGATGATGATTGGGGCAAGGGAGGATAATAACAAGCAGTCAGAATCTAAATATATTTTGAGGTAAAGTCAATAGGATTTTCCATCACTTTGGATATGAAGGGGACTGAAGGAGTGAGAGTGATTATAAGATTTGGGGCCGAAACAGCTACAAAGATGAATTTGATGTTTAAAGAATGGGAAGACCAAGGGAAAGCACGCTGGAGATGGGGCAGGGTGCAGTGGGGCTAATGACCATGAATTTAGTTTGGGGTATTTTAAGGTTGACATGTTTGTTAGATATTCAAATGGAGATATCAGGCAAGCAGTTGGGTATAAGAGTCTATACATTTAGCAGAGAATACCACCTACTTGAAGAACTAAAAATATTAGAGAGATAAAAATAATACCTTGAGAGATGGAGAGTGTGAAGGGATTTTGGAAGTGGAACAATGATGCTAAATCTTTCACTGCCAGAAATCAATATACACTGTTCAAGTTTAAAAGATTAACACCATACAAGCATATAAATGAGTTGTGATAGTAACCTGCTTAAAATAAAAAAGTCCAAAATAAATTTTATTAAGTGAAGTAAGCCAGTCATAAATGGACAAATAGTATATGATTCCACTTATATGAGGTACCTAAAGTAGGTAAACTGACAGAAAGTAGCAGGGTAATTATCGGGGGCGGGGAGGTGTACAGTTCACCTTTAACAGTAGGAAGTCTCACTCAGGGACGATGGAAAAGGTCTGGAGATGGATGGCAGCAATGGTTGCACGACAATGTGGATATACTTAATGCCACCAAACTATACACTTGGAAATGGTTAAGATGGTAAACTTTGTTATGCATATTTTATCACAATGTTTTTTTAACTTTTGTAAACTTACATAATAATAGCACACAAGAAAGAAAGAAATTGTGACCCCATGGGACTAAAGATGAGAAGAGAGAAAAGAAGGGAGGCTTTGGCTTTGTGTTTTGTACTTTTCTGTAGTGTTTAGATTCTTTAACCATATGCACACATTATTTTCATATTTATAAATAAAATATTTTTAAAGAATGAGTATGCAAAGGGAGAAGAAGTTCAATCTATGTTTCTGCTTGAGTTGCACCCAATTTCTCAAACACTGCTCTATAGAAGCTGATTTCCAAGAAACCTTCAAAGCCCCTTTTTATTATTATTATTACTTGAAACTATTCCCTTGGAATCAGACACTTGTGTTTTTCCGATAGAGCCTGCATTCAAAGCCTCAGAGGATAAGTGCCTTTGGAAACCTCAGCACAGCCCTCTGCCTTTGAACTGAGTTTTCCAGGGCTCCTTGCACATTCCTCGTCCAACACAACCATCAGACAGCCAGTATTTCTTGAGTTGCCCGCGGGGGTGGCCACAGCCTGCTGGAGCGTGTCTGTTAAAGAAAGCCTCCCACCAGCAGAGCAGACCTCCAGAAAATCCCAGACTGCAGCTGCTCACTGCCCAGCTTCTGACCAACAGGCTCTGTGACGCCAATATGAAGGCCTCGACTAAGGCCGTCTCATCTTACAGAAGTTACCAGAAATTCTAGATTCCAATAAGAGAATTATAGCATGTCAGAGTTGGAAGAGACCTCAGAAATCATATTGTCAAATCATTCCATTTTCCAGAGGGGTAAAGGAGGCCTGAAGAGGAACAGCCACAGACAATGTGTTAGAAGCAGAGCCCAGACCCAAACACAGGTGTGGATATCAGGAAAACATGCATGATTTTGCTTAATCCTTATAACAAAGTTATGCATAAAGAACTTTTTAATCTACACTTTATAGGCAAAAATGTGTTCAAGTCACACAATGAAGAGTAGAATTGAGAACTAAGCTCAGGTAATTGTGATAGGACCTCCCACAATGGTGGGTCCTGTCCTGTTGGGGGTAGAGTAAGGAACAGATGGTGATTAGAAAAATAGGGAAAAGGAGGAAGTGGGGAAGGAATACATGTAGCTGTAGCTAACTTGGCAGAGGGGAATAATAACATGGGCAAGCCAGAATCCTTAGATGGACTATGAAGTCATTTAAGTAATGAATCATTTCTCTGTTGATTGACTCTATTTTTTTTTTCCGTTTTATGTGTCAGGTCTTGCTCTAAGCGCTAGAGATGTGATTTGAATCAGGCATGGCCAGGCCCTGAAGAAAGTCCAGCAGGCCAGATGGTTACCGTGCTACTAATAGAGACAGTTGCAATACTTTAGTGTGAGGAGCATGGAGTAGAGCAATATTTTATAAATTTTTCATTAGAATTGCTCACCCCAGATTCACTGAGTTCGATTATTTAGAGGATTACCAAGTCCCCAAGTAATTCTTGTGATCAGTCACTCTGGCTTTAGAATCATCCTGAGGTGAACTGCAATTCTGGTTCAACCAATGATGTTACAAGTCTGACAAAATTACCTATCTGGACATTCACTTTTCACCTGTTCCCAGATCTCTCAGGATGCCCTTCCTCCTATCAAAATATATCTACTTTGTACTCTTGTACAACTTGCATATGACACAAAGACATCAGTCAAATGACAATGTTTCTGACATTCCACCCTGTACTAACGCCTCTACCTAGAGGAAAGGGCTCCATTTTTTTCATCCAAATGCTCTAATCTAAGCTCTGCCTCCTATTGTTCCACGTCTTCCTAGAAGGAGTAACTTTTCTAATTCATCACGAGAGTGAAAACTCTTTTCTAACTTGTACAAAGGTACCATGCAGACTAGCAGAATCCTCAAAATGGTACTGGTACCTGTTACCACTCCCAAATTTCTCTGCCAAAGACTCTTCTTTATCTCTTCAGCGCATGCACCAGTCTAATGTATTAGCCAGTTCCTGGTCTGATTCCTTGCCAGTCCACTGAGTCTTGCAATACAGGATGCAGCATCCCAAGTACTGTCTGCCCCATGCCTGGAATGAGAGGTAATATGGCTTGTCATTAACAATTTGAGCTTGGGAGTCAGACCTGAATTTAATTCTTTTAATTATATTTTATTGATTATGCTATCATAGTTGTCCTGATTCTCCCCCTATGACCCCCTCCACTCAGCCGCCCCCACTCCCTTGAGCAATCCCCCAACCATTGTTCTTGTCCATGAGTCATGTGTATAAGTTCTTTGGCTACTCTATTTCCTATACTGTACTTTACATTCCCATGTTTCTTTGTCTCCTCATTTTGGCAGCCTCCCTGTTTTTTTTTTACATAACTGACTATTTATACTTCTTAATCCCCACACCTCTTCACCCATTCCTCCCATCTGGCAACCAACAAAATGCCCTCTATATCCATGATTCTGTCTCTGTTCTTGTTTGCTTAGTTTGGTTTTTTAGATTCAGTTGTTGATAGGTATGTTATCTATTACCACTTTTTGTTCATAGTTTTGTTCTTCTTTTTCTTTAATAAGTCCCTTTAACATTTCATATAATAATGATTTAGTGATGATGAACTCCTTTAGTGTTTTCTTGTCTGGGAAGCTTTTTATCTGCCCTTTGATTCTAAATGATACCTTTTCTGGGCAGAGCAATCTTGGCCATATGCCCCTGCTTTTCATGACTTTGAATATGTTCTTGCCAATCCCTTTCAGCTTGCAAAGTTTCTTTTGAAAAAATCAGCTGACAGTCTTACAGGAACTCCCTGTAGGTAACTAACTTCTATTCTCTTACTGCTTTTAAGATCCTATCTTTATATTTAAACTTTGGTATTTTAATCATGATGTGTCTTGGAGTGGGCCTCTTTGCATCCATCTTGTTTGGGATTCTCTGTGCTTCCTGAACTTGCATGTCTATTTCCTTCACTAAATTAGGGAAATTTTTTCACTACTTTTTCAAATAAATTTCCAATTTCTTGCTCTCTCTCTTCTCCTTCTTGCACCCATATGACATGAATGTCAGAATGCTTAAAGTTGTCTCACAGGTACTTAAACTATCCTTGTTTGGTTTTTTTTTTTATTCTTTTTTTCATCTTGTTGTTCTAATTGGTTGTTTTTTGCTTCCTTATGTTGCAAATCATTGATTTGATTCTCAGCTTCATCCGTTCTTCTGTTGTTTCCCTATAAATTGTTCTTTACTTTAATTAATGTGTCCTTCGTTTCTGACTGGATCTTTTTTTTGCTGCTGAGGTCCTCACTAAGGTCCTTGAGCACCCTTATAACCAGTGTTTTGAACTCTGCATCTGACAGATTGCTTATCTCCATTTTGTTTAGCTCTTTTTCTGGAGTTTTGATCTGTTCTTTCATTGTCTCCTCATTTTGGCAGCCTCCCTGTGTTTATTTCTATGTATTAGGTAGAACTGCTTTGACTCCATGTCTTGGTAGTGTGATTTAATGTAGTAAGCACCTGGTAGGGTCCAGTGACACAGCCTTCCCTATCACTCAAGCTGTGTACCTGAGGTGTGGGCTGAGTATATCCTCCTCTTGTAGTTGAACCTTGGTTGCTGTCAGAAGATCACTGGGAGGGATTTACCCAGGCCAGTCAGCTGCAAAGACTAGCTACAACCATTTACTATAAGCCTTTGCCCTCTGTGGAGGATAAGCTGTGCAGGGACAGGGTGGTGGTGCTCCAACATGGTCTATAGCTGTTCACCGGGTGCACTGACCCTGGGTTTTTCCAGGTGATACAGATCAAGGTCAGCCCCCACCTGTGTTTTGCCCAAGGCCACCCTTCCTGAGCTATAAAGCTATCTGAGTTGGCTGCTACTTGTGCTGGGCTTGGCAATTCCCAGACAAAGCCAAGCTGTGAATCTTGGCTGATTGCTGCTAGTTCCATGCCTAGTGCTCACTGAGGCCAGCTGTTGCTTGTTTGATAGGATTTAGGAAGTTGTGAAGCATGAGCCAAGACCAGTCATTCATACAGAAAAGCAGCTTGGGTGGGTCCGTAAGTTGGGTAGGGCAGAGTCTCTGGGGATCTCCAAGACTAGTCAAACAGTGTCGATGAGGTTGATGGAGTCTCACATATGGCACCAGCTTGCTGGCTCTGTGGTGGGAGGGCTTAGAAAAGGGACTATGATCACTGTTCACTTTCACGCCAGACCCTTCAGTTTCTTCCTGTATACCAGTGGTGTCTTTCAAGCTGCTACCCCAGTGCTGGAGCTCAGAGGAAGTGAGTCTGAGTATATGAGTCTATGTGTGGGTTCTTTAAGAAGAACTGCTTGGGACTTCTAGCAGTTTCTTTCACTGACTCAATCCCTGATGGTTTTTGCAGCCAGAGGTTGTGGGTACTTACCTTCTTGGCACTGGACCCTTGGGTTAGGTAGCTGTTGTGGGGCTGGGACTCTGTACTCCTGAATTTTTATCCACTACACATGGGTTGGGGACCAGCCCATTCCGCATATGCACCCTTCCTACCAGTCTCAGTGGATGTGGTTTCTTTAACCCTGTAGTTATCAGACTTCCATTCAACTCAATCTGACAGTTCTCATGATGGTTGTTCTATATTTCAGTTGCAATTTTGATGTGGTTGTACGAAGAGATGAGCTGTGTCTGCCAATGCCACCATTTTGACCCAAAGTCCCCTGAATTCAATTCTTGACCTCACTTTTTACTGAGTGACTTGAACAAATTAAGCATTGTCTATAAAATATAGGTTTAAAAACTTCTTATGCATAACTTTGCTATAAGGGTTGAACAAGATAATGCTTGTAAAAGTCCTTAGCACAGAGCCTGGGATATAGTGAGATTTGTTCCCTATGTGTTATCTGATTTAACGTAAGCTTCCTCATTTCACAGATAAAGAAAATGAGATTTGGAGGTGAGATATGGGAAGTTGTTCAGAACTGATATCTAATTTCAATTCTAATCGTCTAATGTATGTTTCTTCTGCTTTTGTTTTACTTTTTAATTTTTCAGTTACCATTGATATACCATGTTATATTATTTTCAGATGCACAACATAGTGATTAGATGTTTATATAACTTATAATCACCCTGATAAATCTAGTCATATGCCTTCTACTTTTGCCTCTAGATTCAGACACTAACTTTTCTCAGAGTTTCAGATTCAAGGACAGGAAAGAGTAAGATTTCATCCTCAATTAATAAATGCACCTATATTAGGTCTAGCGACACAGGTACAATGAAAAATAGGCTTTTCCTTTAGGGTACCAACTCAAATGGGATAGTAATTACTGCCCAGAGGACCATGTTATGAAGGATTGCCAGAGCATGTCAGGGGTCATAGAGAATCATGATTGATTAATAGCGTCAGCCATGGGAATGCGCTCCAGGAATGATGGCAGGCCCTACAGAGAGCACCCCACCCCCTTTAAGATTTCAAAGTCTGCCCAAAGTTAAGCACACTGGATAAGAAGGGAGGTCCAAGGGTACTAAACAAGGCTGTTAAAAACCATTAGCACCTTATTAAGACCTTTTCCCGAATGCAGCCAGCAACAGCCAAAGAATACAGAATGAAGGAACATTTTTGAGAGAAATCATGAAGCAGTCTGAGTATTTTATGTAAGAAGCAAAACCTCAGTCTGTCTATTCCCAAAGACTTCTAGGCTCCACCTTCCACTCAGGTAGGTGGAAGGAAGTCACTAGGGAATTCTAAAACCTCCTTGTAAAGCACAGTAGGACCTTATGTGTGACTTTGGGCAACTAACTTGGGCTTTCCCAGCCTCAGGCGTTTTGTCTGTAAAATGTGGACAATAAACTCTAACTCATTGTGGTTTTACAAGTATTAAATAAGGTTAATAACTGAAAAAATTTCAGAAAAAAAGATGAAATGATGTCATTTGCAGCAACATGGATGGACCTGGAGAATAACTTGCTAGGTGAAATAAGTCAGTCAGAAAGTCAAGAACCATATGATTTTGCTCAAATGTGGGATATAAAACTGAAGGCAACACATAAACAAATAAGAAAAATAAAACAAAACAAAACAAAAAACACAGACACAGACAATAGTATGGTGGTTCTCAGAAGGAAAGGGGGCTGCGTGTAGTAAAGGGTGAAGGTGGTCAAATATATGGTAATGGAAGGAGATTTAACTTTGGATAGTAAACACACAATGCAATATACAGTTGATGTATTATAGAATTGCATACGTGAAATCTATGTAATTTTATTAACCAATGTATGTCACCCCAATAGATTTAACTAAAAAAATAAAAGAGCCCTGGACATTGTGGCTCAGTTGGTTAGAGCATCATTCTGTAACCGAAAGTTTGGGGTTCAGTTCCTGGTTAGGGCACATACCTAGGTCGTGGGTTTGATGCTCTGGTTGAGGCACGTACGGGAAGCAACCGATCCATGCTTCTCCCTCATATTGATGTTTTTCTCTCTCCCTCTCTCCTTTCCGTTCTCTCTAAAAAAGCAATGGAAAAATGTCCTTGGGTGAGGATAAAAAAATTTAAAAATAAAAATAATAAATAAATAAATAATAAATAAAACAAATAAATAAAAGAAGCTTCAGAGAACTCCACCCAAAATAGATATGTAAAAGCATTCATTCCACACTCTTACACTTTCTCCCTTGAAAGAAGCATTGCACTATGTTGCTTGTAATTCAGAGCTGTCGAGCTCTCATTTACATACAGCATCCCTCCTTGGCCATGGTTTCACTTTCTGTGGTTTCAGTTAGCCATGCTCAACCCTGGTCAAAAATAGTAAGAGAAAAATTCCAGAAAGAAACAATTTATACATTTTAAATTGTGTGCTGTTCAGTGTAATGTGATGAAGCCACATGCCATCCCACCCAGGACATTAATCTTCCCTTTGTTTAGCATGTCCATGTTGATTACATGATCCAACTGGTTGTCACTTAGTAGTCATCTCAGTTATCAGATCAACTGTCCCAGTATTGCAGTGTTTGTGCTTAACCCTTACCTCACTTAATGACGGCCCCACAAGCACAGGGGTGGTGATGCTGGCAACTTGGATGTGCCAAAGAGAAGCTAGACAGGGCTTCTTTTAAGTGAAGTGGTGAGAGTTCTTGATTTCATAAGGAAAGGAAAAAATGTATGCTGAGATTGCTAAGATGTACAATTAGACAAATCTTCTTTCTTATAAAATCGTGAAGAAGAAAAAAATTTAGACTAGTTTTGCTGTCACACCTCTAACTACATAAGTTATGAACACAATGTGTGATAAGTGCTTAGTTAAAATTAAAAATGCATTAAATTTGTGGGTGGAGGGTATGAATAGAGAAACCACATTCACATAACTTTTATTACATGTTGTTAAAATTTTCCTATTTCATTATTAGTTATTGTTATTTTCTTACTATTACTAATTCATAAGTTAAACTTTATCATAGGTATGTATGTACAGGAAAAAACATTTTAAGTAAGTATAGGATTCAGACATCCACTAGGAGTCTTGGAACCTATGTCCCATGGATAAGAGGGGACTACTATACAGTAGAATCTAGTCCTTTTAGGTGAACGGTTTATGAGTTTTGACAAACATGTACAGCCATGTGACTATTACCACAGTATGCTATCGAATGCTGCCATCACCCAAAGAGCTCCTTCATGCCCCCTTACAGTCAGCGCCTGGCCCCACCTGCAGCCCTCGGCATGCACTGGTCTTATTTCTGCCCCTGCAGTGTTGCCATTTAGTGTGGCCCATTTTAAAAGCATACATCCAAACAGCAAATAATTCCCTTGCGTTTTTCTTTCACATTCAGCTCAAAAAAGAGCTCAGCTCTCTTTTCCAGGAAAATTCTTCATTAAATAAATGGATACCACGTGTATATTAAAAAGACATTCAGCCCCGTATACTTTCTATTTATAGCCACAGTTCAATCAGCAGGAGCCCCACGAGCCTGTCAGGGTCTCTCTGTCCTCTTCAGCTCACACTCTCTCCTCCCTGCTCCAGCCCAACTGCAGAGCTGGCTCCAGGCCCAGGCGGCACAGGCAGGTCAAAGTGCCAAAAGGGGCGTTAGGAAGAGCCTCCTAAGGAGGTGTGCTCGGCAACCTGTCAGGGAAACTTTTAGGAAACACTGGAATTTCCATGGGGAATCTATGGTTATATAATAATTAACAACAGCATGCATTGGAAAGGGACTGGAATTAGAAACAAGGGGCAAAAGAGCAATGAGTAGACCTAGGGGGTCTCCAAAGGCCTTTCCTGCAGAGAAGCCCCCTGACCCAGGTAGATCGCTCAAGTCCCGTTCCCGCTGCCTGTGCCTGACACTGCACTAAGCACAAGAATTAAAGATGGCAAGTAGAAGAAAGACACTGTACCTGGTTTCTGCCCACAAAGAACTCACTAACAGAAAGATAAAAAATGCAGGGAAGGATGTGGTTGGGTAGAGGCGAAACAGCATGGGCCTTGGTGCTAAAGAGAATGAGATTTTAACCTGGTTTGTCATCTGTTTGTTGTGTGAGCTCGGGAATGGTGCTTTACCTCTCTGAACCTCGGTGTTCTCATCTGTAAGCTGGAAATGACATCCACGCCCAGAGGGGTGTTATGTGAAATGAATGATGTAATGGATATAACGTACCTCACCCAGTTCCTGTTACACAGAGGCTCAGGAAAAGGGAAGTTCCCTTCTTAGCCTCTGTGTTAGTCGAGGTATTTCAGAAAAACATAGCTGAGAGAGAGATAGAGAGAGAGAGAGATTGCAAGGAATTGGCTCGTGTAGTTATGGAGGTTGAGAAGTCCCAATATCTGCCGTCAGCAAGCTACAGACCCAGGAGAACCAATGGTGTGGTTCCGATCCAAGCCTGAAGACCTGAGAACCAGGATAGCTGATGGCATAGTTCCAGTCCAGAAGCCAAACAGGCTTGAAACCCATGAGCTATTTTTCCAGTTTGCACCTGAAAACAGGCAAAGACTGATGTCTCAGCTCAGCAGTTAGGCAACTTTTTGTTCAGTGGCTGGATGAGGCCCACCCTCATTAGGGAGGACAACCTACTTTACTGAGTCTACCAATTCAAAAATATCCACCTCATTTGGAAACACTCTCATAGGCATGCTCAAGAAATGTGTGACAAAATGTCAGGGCATCCTGTGGTCTACTTGAAACATAAAACTAATCATCACATCCTCCAAGAAAAGAATTGGTGTTCTAAAAGGGGTTTACGTAGACAGCCAGAATGTTTTTGAATATGAAAAATGTTACTTCTGCCTGAGTGGTGCAGAGAAGATATTTGAATCTAATTCTCACAACTGCAGCTGCACCATCTCCTGAGAACCTGGCCCATTCTACTTAAACTTGGGTTTAAATCTCATCCACCCCCTGTCAGTCTCAGCTATTTTCTACCTTGCATGATAGTCCCTGTCTCAATTCTACTAGTTCATAAGCTTCTTGAGGACATTGTCCATGACTGATGTAGTCTGTGTCTGGCACATGGTAGAGGTTCAGGAAATATTGGTTGAGTGACTACGATATTTAAATCTAACCATTTCATGCAACAGGTAAAGTAACTAAGGTTCAAAATTTATTTGTTCATTCAACCAGCATTTACTGAGCCTCTACTGTATCCTCTAATAATAAATAAAGTTAAATAGAGATAAATAAGAATTCACTTATGCCCCTAAAACTCACATTAATATAATGGAGGGAAATGAAAACATGAAGGAGTTTCTACGATGAACAAGGGTCTTTACGTATATCACGTCACCTTATATTCCCAATGTCCATTTATTTATTTTTCCAAAAATATTTACTGAGCACTAACAGTTCCAGGCATTGTCTGAGGTCCCAGGGATACCATAATAAACAAAAGAGGTGTAGTTGTGCTGATACAGAGTTCACAGTCTAGTGGGAGACACAGACAAATAAAGAAATGAAATAAAACAAGGCAATTTTGAAAATGGCAGCATTTGCAAAATGCAAAGGACTCAAAAGAGAAAGAATATAAAACCTGCCTAGGGAGGTCAGGGAAGGTTTAATAATATTTGAGCTGAGAATTAAAGGAAGAATACATGTTCTAAAATCAGACACGTAAAGAATATCGTATATTCACTACACTGTATTTTAGTCCATGAGAACGGCTGCGCAACGGTCTGGCAACATGGGAGAACATACACAAATAAAAACTTTCATTTCACGATGGAATCTCTTATAGTTTAATTTTTCCCAAAATATTACATTAAAACACATGACCACAAACAATTGCACACCACAGCCTAGCTCTGGTTCTTTATTTTAGCTCGTTAAATGTAACCCTCTGTGTGGCTGGAATCCAACAGCTTCCAATAGTCGTTGCTCAGAAAACTGTGTCGGGGTGGGCTGTAACTGCTGGGTCAGGGAGAGCCCAAGGGAAGGGGCACTCCCACACCACCACTATGTACATCTTTGTGGCCCTGCGAGTATCTGCTTCTGTCAATCATTATTACCTCTTTCGTACTAAATCCTGCATTCAAGGATTATAGGCATGGAAAGCTATCGGAATGCTGAGTTAGAGGCTTAGTACTACCCCTTACTTGCTCTTTTACCACAATCTAAACAGCCTCATTATCCCTCAGCTTCCTCAATTAATAATTGTTTATCTTTAGTAAAGGCTTATTGTAAGTCAGGCTCTGTACCGGGTACTTATGATCCCTTGTCAAATGTACGTTATCTCCGTCTAGTTCCTAAACATTGACATATGTTATCTCATCTAATCCGACTACCATCAGTGGATGTAGATACAGGTGTTAGGATTCTCATTTTACATTTGTGGAAACTGAGACCCCAGAGGGATGAACTGATCTGCCCACAGACACACAGATAGGATCTGAACATGGTCTAGAACTCAGCAAACTCAGCTCTTCACCTCTAGGGTTAGAGGTGAATACAATTTGACTTTGTGAAAAAAACAAAAAGAAAGATGTGCACATTTTAATTAAGCTATCAAGGCTGACTATGTCATCCCTAGACTTAAAATGATTGTTCAGTTCCTCCTCCATCGACCACAGGATAATCTCTTCTCCTTGTATGGCATTTGGTATTTTTTACAATCTAGCTTCTGCTGACCCCTTCAGCCTTAACAGCATTCTTCTCCCAAACCCAACACCAAATACTGCACAGTATATCTCTTTAAACCTAAACTTGCTGTAGATGATATATGCACCCTCCCTCATCTCCTAATCTGTAACAATGAGAGGTTCAATAATGGACTATACGGGTTCTCTGTACCTAAAGAAACTGAAGATTTCTACTACTAGTCAAGATGGAGTAATAGGGACCAGATTTGCCCTCCCACCTGAAACAACTAAAAAAAAACAAGAAAACAAAACAAAACAAACCAAGAAAACAATAGTTCTCAGACATTGGACATTTAGGCAATGAAGCGGAGTGATCCCTGAGGACCCAAGCAAGGTAAGTCTTATAATTGCCCTTATCAGTCTTATAACAATTCTAGGTTTTATAATTGTTTGCAGCCTGGAGTAAGTTTCTAGGTGACAGTATAGGATGGGGAACCCAGGTGGAAGCCAGTGGACTCTCTGATTTGCAGAGACAAAGCTGAGTCTGGGTAGACTAACGTGGGTAGTGTTCATAAATCAGTGCACTAGAAAAAGCGACTCACAGGGAGAGAGAATTTCAGAGATCTGCACACAGTTCCCTGTAACTATTCAGCAAGTCGTGAGCAGTGCATGCGTGTAAGAGAACCACTCAAGGCAGTGGAAAGAACCAACCTGTTATAAAAAGGAGACTTGATCAATTGACCCTAACCCAGATGATAAAATTAGTAGAAAAGGACATCAAAGCAATTATTATAATGGCCTTCCATGTGTTCAAGAAGATGGAGGAAAAGACTGAAGATATTAAAAAGGGATAGGAAAGATGTAAGAAAAACCCAAGCTGAGTGACAATATCTGAGATGAGAAGTGAATTGGATGGGATTAATGGCAGATTCAACATTGCAGAAGATATTGAACATGAAGACCATCCAAAATAAAACACAGAGAGGAAAAAAGAACTGGAAATAATGAACAGATTATTGTTAAGGTCTGGGAGAATACTATTTAGAGAATGAAAGGACAAACTACACACTGGGAGAAATTATTTTCCAATCATGTATTTGATAAAAGGCTGTATCCAGAACATGTAAAGAATTCTCAAAACTCAATATAAGAAAACAAACAACCCAATTTAAAACATAGACATAAGATTTGACACTCTATCCAGAAAGATATACGGATGACAAATAAACACATGAAAGGTGCTCAACATCATTAGTCATTAGAAAAATGTAAATTAAAACCACAGTAAGATACACTATTCACCTATCAGAACGTCTAAAGTTCCAAGAGTGACCTTCTAAGTGTTGGTGAGGCTATGGAGCAAATGGAACTCTCATACACTGCTGGTGCAAATATAAATTGCAACCACTTTGGAAAATAGTTTGGCAGCTTTTTAAAAAGTTAAACACACATCTACCACGTGACCCAACCATTTTACTTCTAGGAATTTAACAAGACTAATGCCTTGGCAGCTTTAGTTCTAATAGCCAAAAACTGGAAACAAAGCAAATGTTCATCAACATATGATGGATGAATTATGATATATATTTACAATGAACTTGTACTTGGCAATAAAAGGGAATGATTAGGCGCACATGAAATAGCATGGTAAACCTCAAAATAATTGTGCTGAGTAAAAGAAGTGAGGATTAAATTTAAAAAGAATACTGACTATATGGTTCTGTTTATATAAAATGCTAGAAATTCAAACTAATGTACAGTAACAGAAGGCAGATCAGTAATTGCCTGGAGTTGGGAAAAGTGGCCAATAAGGGAAGGAAGAAAGGATTCCGAAGGGGCATGAGGAAATACATGGGGGTGATGGATGTGTTCACTGTCAGGTTGATGGGTTCATAGGTACATACATACACTTATCATATTGAACACTTGAAATATGCCCAAGTTTATTGTATGCGAAGGAGAAGGAGGGGGAAGGAGAAGAAGACAAGAGGATGAAATAGTACATATGGTGCTAAAAGTAGCTCAGAGGCTGCTGTGCCCAGGGGTAAGGCATATCTTCTGCTTTAGGGAACCCATCCACAGGCTAAAATAGGACCCATAAAATAAAGTAACTACATAAGATGAACGTGGGGAGGTTATTCATTTACCAAGCACTTTCCAAGTGCTTGCTGCTGGTCGGGCTCTGTATTCAGTGCTATTATTATTCCCATTTTACAGATGAAGGATTAGATAACTCACCCAAGTTACATAGTGAAGCTAATTTAAAGTTACACAAAGGCGCCTGGGAGTGCCCAGCACAGAGCGGGTACTCTGCAAACACGAGTGCCTGCTCCATGCTCACGACACCTCTGTGCGGTGTTCTGCAGTGGAGGTGCCACCGTGCCCACCAACTGAGAGCAAACAGAAGTCAGCAGCCTGGGTCCAAGCCCACTTGGCAGCCACGGGGACCTGGGCTTGAGATTTCATCTCTCTGTGCTCAGTTCCCTCATCTGCAAAACAGGAATATTAATGCCTGATGTGAAGGCTAATTTGAGTAATGTGCATAAAGAATATGGAATAGTGGTTGAGATGTAATAAAACAGACTATAAGTGTAGGCCATGACTGTTTTATTCATCACTATATATCAAGTTTCTTACAGTTACAGAATGAATGAAAGAATCAATAAATGACCTTATGATCCCATTTGTCTTGCACAGTAATTATGTAAGATGAAAACTATTATCACCCCCAATTTATAGAGGGAGAAATGGAAACAAAAGGGAGTTAAGCAACTTGCCTACAGTTATACAGTGAATGAATCACTGAATAGATGGGGCTCAGCCTCCTAGCTCAGTGCATTTTGTTATTGCTGTGTCTTAATGCTCTATCTCGATGTCTTCTGGACCTGGACAACTCAACCTTTATAGGGAATAGCTAAGAAAGGCAAGAGAATTCTCTCTGAACATAGAAAAGCACTCTTTACTTCCTATTTTAGTGCAGAGCCTTTGGAAATCAATCTTACTTCAAATGGAGATAAGAAATAAACATTTACCAGGTTGAATGTAGCCTATTCTAGTAGTTATTTGGAAGAAAACCCCAGGGCAGTGTCGGGCCGACCTGATCTCTCTGTGGGCGGCAGTGCACCACCGGGTTCAGGCCACACTCAGGAGCCCCAGTCCAGGAGAAACACACAAGGAAATAGTTCAGAATCCCAGCGCTTGGAGGCGGCCTTGATGACTGAAACCTGAGAGGTCTCTTGAACTTGGCGGAGAGGTCAGTCGACCAAATGCTCTATTACCCACTGAAAGTTACACCCAACACAATATTATTCTCTTACAGCAGAAAGCTTTATATTTTTCAAAGTGCTTCCATAAACAGCTTCATCTTCCTTTTATCCTACCAACAACTAAAAAAAACAAAAAACAAAAAACAAAAAACTAGGGAACAGGCAATGCAAGAAAACAAGTTAAAAATGGGTTAATACTATGGGATTTGGAGCCTGGCTGGTTTGGATCCCATTTCTGACACATTCTATCCGTGGAACTTGAATAAGTCACTGAGCCTCTATGAACCTCAGTTTCCCCACCTCTAAAATGAAGGTAGTAGTATTACATACAGGGGCATCATGGAGTCAAGTAGGTGATATATGTAAAATGCCTGACTCAGATCATATGTTCAATAGCAATTCAACATTCACAGTCCTTCGGTCTGAATTTCTGGATTCTACTTTGCTAAGTAGCATTCCTTTACAGGGAGGCCCGCCAGCAATCCTCCTCCTCAGTTCACCTCGGTAGTTCCCCAGCAGGTTGAGTAAATATTTGTGGGATGAATCAATAAACCAGTGAATCTCCATCCCACGATGGCACCTAGAAGCCTTTCCTTCTCTCCTGGTTCAGGGCATAAATGCTTCTGGTATAACAGCCTGTCAGGCATTGATGGATCACAAACCTGGGGATTTACCAATGCTCTCCGAGCAATCCAGTTCAAAGAAAAGTCCTTTCCAGCACATCGGCTGGGCGGAAGGAGTGACGGGCTGGATCCTGATGAATCCCACCCGCGGCCTGACAGAGTGAATGGCAGCCTCGTCAAATCCGTTCTTGGCGGAGGCGCTCGGGGAGCTCTCGCTTACCAGCTCTCCAGACCCGTCTGTCCGTCCGCCGCGGACCCAGCCTCTGATTGGGGAGGCCTGAGTCAGGCAACCAGGGGGCCTGCTGTTTGGAGTGAGCTCTCTGGGCTGTCAGCTGGAGAGAAGGGGATATTGAATTCATCAGTCATGTTGACAGGGGACGTGGGGTGGGGGGAGGAGCTCCCAGAGTGCAGGGAAAACCCAGCATAGGGCAAAGCTGTGAAGAGCAACTGGTTTGGCCTTGAGCAGGGTGACCCCTTGAGCCAGATTAATGACCCACAGATTCCCTTTTGTGTTTTGAATTCACTAAATGATGGATGATAAACATTAACGCTTGGTCCTCAGTCAAATAGTCAACGAAAAGCGGCAGACAATTCCCTAAATTTTTTCTTAGTATTTTAATGTACTCTTAATGGCACACACTAGTTTGCTCTTCGATAACTGGACATTCTATTACTATCTGGGAAGAGGTAAAGAAATGGGAATTTGTTAAACACCTACAACGTGCCCTGTGTGCACATGTGCATCTGCCACTTCATTCCTCTGAGAGGTGGGCGTGAATATTTTCCATGTTATAGATAAGGATACTGGGAAAGACAGGTGACTAACTTGCCCAGTCACTTCAAGACATGGTGACAGAACCAGAATTTCAACTCAAAGCTATTCTACTCTAAGTACAGTTTGTCCATGCCCCGCCCACTTGACCTCTGCTCTAGATATCAATAACTAGACTTGATTTGGCCCCCTGCTCACTTGTTAATAATATGTATATGTGTTTCACTGGTTAATTTTTCAAGTGTATTATTTCTCTCACTCTGCTTTAGTCAGAGTCCTGTTAAGTGACTAGGCTAAATCATTAGGTCAATTGTCTTCAATCCTACATGTCATGAGGAAGTCCAGTATAGCCGCCATGTGGGACAGCCCTTCCTAGGACTTGCTCCAGAACCCATCAAGCTGCACCTTTGCCTAGATTCTCAGAGCCAGAACAGACCTTGAGGGTCTTCTTTTTTCAAATTGCTGGGACTGTATTAAATAGCAGGTGATAAAGCGGGAGGGGAGTTTTCCAGCTGGTACAGGGAGCCGGGCCAAGGTCCCCTCTGGTTACGATGCTCTGGGGTTCTGTGGATTGAAGGATCTCTCTAGTACCTCACCCTTCTGCTCTCCTATGCTGGCTCCCATGTCCACAGATTATAGTGCTTGCTTTAGTGCCTTCAGGTTAACGATACTGAATCACATATTTGGAAGGGACTTTTGGGCTATCAAGTCTAATCTATAGTTCAATACTAAGCTATCATCCCCAACATCCCTGCTTACCCTTCTCCAGCAATGAGGAGTTCATCACCTCATTTCTTCTTTGGAAAACATAACTGTTAGAAACTTCTTTCTTCTATTTACATTGTTTCAGGCAGAGGGGACAATATGAGCAAAGGCATGGAAGAGAGAAACAGTCCTGTGTTTTCAAAGAGGATTTAGAATCAGAAGACAAGAATTCAAGTCCCATGTCCCCTGCTTCCTAGCTCATGACCTCAGACAGATCATTTAATATTTGTGGACTTGAATATGTCTTTCCTGGGCTATAAAACAGAGTAGTGATACCTGCTCTGTCTACCCCTAAGAAGTTGCTGTGAGGATCAAATGAGATAGTAAATAGTTACTTTCACAGAGAAAAAGACAACATTCATTTAAAATGTAATAGTTATCATTATTTTCTTATCCATCTTTTCCCACTTTAAACAAGAAAGGAAGCAAAGCAATTGTTTAGTTTTGTTTTTTATTACTATTTGCAAATGAGAAGTTCGACGCCTGTCATAAAATCCAGGGATTGTCCTTGCTCAAGTTTTAAAATTTAGTGCATTCAAAATATTCCCAGATGACACCACAAAATTACTTTGATCTCACCCTCCAAATTCCCTTCCCGATCTAGGCATGTTCTCTGGGCTTCACTGGGAAGAAGACGAACACTTGTACTGATTTGCACCCAAACTGCCTGTGGCTTGCATTGACAGAGACAGATGTCAACAGGGCGAAACCAACAAATTAATTTTATTTGATGACCTCAGCCAGATGTGAACAGAAGTTTCAGAAGAAGGAAAAAGAAAAGGGAACAGATATGGCCTCTCCCTGCTGTGCCGTAACCATTCTGGTTTGTTTGCTTGTTTTTGAAGGTTATCAGCCATGGACCTTAAACTGTTCTACAATGTATGAAACCTTTTTGAAACAGCGTCTCCAGGTTAATGAAACTTGAATACCTCTGGATAAGTGTATCACCCTTTACAAAAACCCTGCTTGACACTTTCAAATGCAACAAACTGTTATTGATCTAGATAATATATCTTTTAATCTCAAAATAATCTTATGCGGTAAGTTTTATCGCTCCCATTATTTAGATGCAGAAAGTGAGTCCAAGAGGGGAAAAAATTATTTATCCAAGTTCACAAGGTTAACAGAAAAAACCACTAGAACTAAAGTCTTTGACTTTAAGATGAAAAGACGTATTTAAGGCAACCATTCTTAAATGCACATTTCAACAAAGATATCAACACTGATGAAATCCCTTCTCTGTTCAAGCCTCTGCACTAAACATTGGAGGTAGGGAGAGGGTATAGAGGAATATCTCATTTTATTGAAGAGTTTGCAAAGAAGTTTCCTTCCATAAGCTATGAATTGTGTGATTCTCAGGTCTGCCCATTCAACAAATATTTAATGATACATACTAGGTTCTGAGCAATGCTCTGAATATTAAAAGAAAAAAAATGGATAACACATGTCCTCAAGATAAAAACAAAAGATTAGAAGGAAATTATTTCATACAGTGAAATAGATGCAATGATCAAGGTCTACATGGGATATACGGGAGCTCAGACGAACTTCATGTAACCCAGCCCTGGGGTAGAAAAGTGCAGGGAAGGGAAAGGCTTCCAGGAGGAGATCTCATGTGAGTTAAGCCTTAAAAGTCAAATATGGCTTAGCCGGGTTAATATATGGAGAAAGGATATTCTGGGGAGTAATGGCAGCAGAAACTAGGCACTGAGCTGATCAGAGTGCCAAGCATGGAAAACCACAAGCTTAACAGCTGGTGAGAGAAGTAGTGAGGAAAGACACTGGACAGAACGACAAGTGTTGGATCATGGAAGATCGACGGGGCCAGGCCAGGGAGTTTGGCCCTTACCTCAAAGATCATAGGAAAATATGGAAGTGTTTTAAGCCATGGAATAAAATGGCTTGACCTAAAGTGATCTTTTCATTATGCTAGTATATCGGTATGTAAACAAAGACTCAAATACGCGAGGTTAACATGTTACATGTATATGTTGTAATAAGACCACCATTGCAGTAATTATTAGCACCTCTATCACATTACATAATTATACTTTTTTTAGTGGCTGGAATAATTCATTTCTAATTTTAGCAAGTTTGATGATTATAATACAATATTGTCTATATTCACTATACCATGCATTAGATTTCTAGGACTGATTTACTACTTATTGTAAGTTTGTACCTTTAAACAACTTCTGTCCCATTCCCCTACCTCTAGTCCCCTGGGAACCACCATTTTGCTCTCTGTTTCTATAAGTTTGGCTTCTTTAGATTTCACATGTAAATAACATCATACAGTACTTGCCTTTCTCCATCTAACTTATCTCGCTTAGCATAGTGTGCTTGCAGTCCATCCATATTGTCACGAATGGCAAGATGTCCTCCTTTCTCATGGCTGAATAATAGTGGATGGATGGATGGATGGATGGATAGATAGATAGATAGATAGATAGATAGATAGATAGATATGACATTTTATTTATCCATTCATTCATTGATGGGCACTTAGGTACTTTGCATATCTTAGCTATTGTGAATAATGCTGCCGTAAACATAGAAGTACATATGTCTTTCCAAAATCCTGTTTTCTTTTCCTTTGGATATATGCCCAGAAGTGGAATTGCTGGATCATATGGTAGATTTATTTTTAATTTTTTGAGGAATCTCCGTATTTTTTTCCACACTGGCTGACCCAATTTGCATTCCCACCAACAGTGTGCACAAATACACCCTTTTCTCCACATCCTCACTAGCACTTGTTATCTCTTGTCTTCTTAAATATAGCCATTCTAACAGGTGTAAAATGATATTTCATTGTAGTTTTGGTTGGTATTTCTCTGACGATTAGTGATTTTCAGTATCTTTTCATATACCTGTTGACCATTTGGATGTCTTCTTTGGAAAAAGTCTAGTTAGTTCTTCTGCCCTTTTTAAATTGGATTGTTTGTTTTTGTTGTTGTTGAGTTGTATAAGTTCTTTGTATATTGTGGATATTAAGGACTTGTTCAGTAGTATTTGCAATTTTTTCCCATCCTGTAGGTTACCTTTTCATTTTATTCATGTTTCATTTTTTTTTCCTGTGCAGAAGCTTTTAAGTTTGATGTAGTCATAATTACTGATTTTTCTTTTGTTATTTGTGTTTTTGGTGTTATGTACAAAAAAATCATTGTTCAGACAATGTGAGGAGACTTTCCTACATTTTCTTCTAGGGATTTTAAAGTGTCAGGTCTCATGTTGAATTCTGATTTATTTCAAGCAAATTTTTGTGAGTGGTGTAAGATAAGGGTCCAATTCCATTGTTCTTCATTTGCTTATCCAGTTTTCGCAACCTCATTTGTTGAAGGGACTATCCTTTCCCCACTGGGAGTTCTTGGCTCTCTTGCTGAATATTAGCTGACCACATGTGCAGAGGTTTAATTATGGGCCCTCTATCCTGTTCCATTGGTCTATGTGTCTATTTTTGTTTCTACATTTTAGATTATTACTTCAAAAATCAATAAGTATTGAGCAGAAACACAAAAATGTGAAACAGATGTAGATTAAAAAGGAAATAAGCACAACTCACACCCTTGTTCTTGCCACCTTTTTGAAGAAATAGAATATATCATCTTTGAAACCCCTGTGTGCACTTTTGGGGTTCTACTCTCTACCCTTTTCCCTGCAGAGACAGTTACTATCTTGACTTTTGTGTTTATCATTTCTTTGCTTATTTTTTTAAGTTTTATCACAATTGTTTAGTTTTGCAAGCCTTTGAAGAGCATATAAAAAAATCATTCTGGATGTTCTCTTCCACAACTTTCTTTTTCTAAACATTATGGTATTGAGGTTAATTCACGTTGTTTATGAGGCCCTGCTTCATTATTTTTTATTGCTGCATCATTTTATTGTATGGATACTGCATGATCTATTTAGCCTTCCTCCTATTGATGGATAGTTGGGTTGTTTCCCATTTTTGGCTAGTACAGCAATGTACTTCTTTTTTATATTGTCTCTAAAGTTAGCTAAGATACAAAACCAGAGCTAGTATATCTGGGTAAGAGGGTTTGCACATCTTTACTAGGTAATTAAATGTTGTTTTCCAAAATAATTTGTATCGATTTACGCATCTATTGTCATTGTATAAATATTCCAATTACACTTGATATTGTTTTACTTTTTTGAGTTACTTTTTTACTCTATCCACTCTCCTTAGCTTCAGTCACCACTTCAGAGTTGATGACCACCAAACATTTATCTCCAGCTTACGTACAACCCCTTATTTAACATTCCCTCTCCCAATTCCGTTCACCTGGAGCAAATGCCACATGTCCAAAATTTAGCATATCTTTTCCAGCAAATTGCACCATCTTTACTCAGCCATCCAAGTGAGACACCAAGCCATCACTCTAGACTTCTTCCTTTATCCTTCAGCCAAATCCTATTAATTTTACTTCCCAAATATCTCTTGACTCTACTTTCTCTGTTTTATTGTGGTTTGCTGATATTTCTGGTATTCCTCTTTCAGAGCTTATAGTAAGATTATACTTCCTCATTTTGTGAAGTTAGTAAGGCCATATGACTTGCTCGGCCAATGAAATGTGTGCAGATATGACATATGTCACTCGCAAGCAGAAGTTGTGAGACTCAGTGCATAATTCACCATGACCTTGGATATCACTTGCCACAACAACTGGCAGCACTGCATCTGGTAGAGGCCCTATTACCTTCGATTCTGGAGTGAGAACAGCAGAACCATACTTACACATAATCAACACAGAGTATTAATAAAAATAAATAAACCTTTGCTCTTTTAAGTCACTGAAAGTTTGAAGTTATTTGTAGCCATAGCATTACCAAGACTATCCTGACAAATACAACTTTTTTTTCCCTATTTTCCTGACTTTTGAACATGTATAAACAGCAGGGTTAAAAATTTTTCCAGTTCCCTTGGAATTCACTGTTATGAGATTTGATTTTTTTTTTCTTGCAGTTTCCTGACTAAACTCTTATGTTGGCATAAAAATAATAGCCTTTGAATGCCCAACTTCAGAGCATGCTGAATTCATTCCAAATGGCATTAGCTGAGGTTTTGGCACCTTCTTTCAGAGCACAGCCATCCTCTATCTGCATGAAAGTCAACTGTTATCTTCTTTCCAAAGTCATCAAATCCTAAAATAGTATAAGTTGGGTGTAGGCTAATATCTTCCTGGCAAAGAATAGTGTCAGGTTTCAAGGGTACCATTTGATATCCAGCTGACAGAGGGACATAACTTAGACTGTGTATTATGCCTCAAGACCTACAGAATCTTGCTTTTAAGGAAATAACCAAGTTGAATTCATGTTATGACACTAACTTAGGGAAAGAAAATTAACATGGGTTGAGCACCTCCAAGTGTCAAACATTTCATGTCTATTGTCTTGTTCATTTCTCAAAACCACTAGTCTAGCTGACTGGTCAATACATCCAAATTGAGTAAGTGACTGGCTAAGGTCATGGAAAAGCCCAGAGCATAGGACTTCTTATAAGGTGCTCTTTTGACTCTACCATAGACTCTCTCATGCCATCTCACTTCGCTTAAAAGTTAAAAAATAGCTCAAATGCAGGCACATGAGTTTTTTTGACCTTGACTCGCTCAACTAACAAACATTACCTCCTACTTACTCAATGTGAGTAGCAGTGCTAGAGAGAGAAAAAAGGGGAAGAGACAAGACCGAATAGATGAGAGAAATAAATCCCTGCCCTTGAGGGGCTTGTGATACACAGCGATGCACAATGACAATGATATGCAGGCAGATTAAGTACAGTGTGATGCGATAAATGCATCCATTCATTCATTCGATGAATGTTTACTAAGACAGGGGATCTGGAGGCAGAATCACAGCCCCTGTCTTCAAGGAGCTTACAGTCCAATGTCACAGGTAGAACAACAGAAGCTTGTTGAGTGGAAACATCGAGGATAATATGGCCAGTTCTCTCAGATGAGTCATCAAAGGTTTCATTCCTGGGATGATTCTGCAGATGGGTTTTGAACAATAGGCTGATGAAACAAAACAGAAAAGACAACCTACTGAAAGGCAGAAGATAATCGCCACTGACACATCTGATAAGGGGTTAGTACACAAAATATAAAAGGAAATCATACAACTCAACACCAAAAACACAAACAATCCAATTAAAAAATGGTCAGAGGACCTGAACAGACACCTCTCCAAAGAGGACATACCGATGGCCAATGAACATATGAAAAAATGCACAATATCACTAATCAGCAGGGAAACGCAAATCAAAACCATAATGAGATATCACCTCACAACTGTCAGAATGCTTATTATCAATAACTCAACAAAGAAAAAGTGTTGGTGAGGATGTAGAGAAAAGGGGACACTTGTGCACTATTGATAGGAATGTAAATTGGTACAGCCACTGTGGAAAACAGTATGGAGATACCTCAAAAAATTAAAAATAGAACTACCATATGACCCAGCATTTCCACTTCTGGAGATTTATCCAAAGAAATCCAGTATACTAATTTGAAAAGATACATGTACTCTTATGATTATTGCAGCATTAAATGTCCGTCATTAGATGAATAGATAAAAAATGCTGTGGGAGCCCTGGCTGGCGTGGCTCAGTGGAGTGAGAACCACCCTGTAAGCCAAAGGGTCGCCAGTTTGATTCCCAGTCAGGGTACATGCCTGGGTTGCAGGCCAGATCCCCAGTTGAGGGTGCATGAGAGGCAACCACACATTAATGTTTCTCTCTCTCCTTTTCTCTAAAAGTAAATAAATAAAATATCTTTAAAAATTTAAGAAATGCTGTGGGATATATATAATGGAATATTACTCAGCCATGAAAAAGAATGAAATCTTACCATTTGCAACAACATGAATGGATCTGGAGGATATTATGGTAAGTAAAATAAGTCAGAGAAAGACAAATACCACATGATTTTGCTTATATGTGGAATATGAAAAACAAAATGAACAAACAAAACAAAAACAAACTCATATATATACTATATATCCTCTATATTTCAAATATTTTATATTATAAATACACATTTATAATATATACATATGTTATATATGTATATATAATTATACATATGTATATTATAAATATACATATGTATAGTTTACTATGGTGCTTACTATAAGCCATGCACATTTTAAAATGTTCTCACAAATTAAGTCATTCAATTCTCACACTATCTCTATGAAATACGCACTATCATCATCATCCACATTTTACAGATGAGGAAACTGAAGCTTAGACATTTTAAGTAATGTGTTCATGATCTAATAAGTTGGGTTTGAATCAGGCAGAGTATCTGGAGAGGCAATTATTCATCTCTGTGCTATATACTTAAAAGAGCAAATAGTAAACTCCTTCCCAGCTGGAGCAGGGGATGCATTTACATGCAGGTTTTGACACGCAGGAGGAATAGCTTGAACAAAACCTGGTGGGAGGGGCTTTGCAGACCACTCTCAAAGAGTGGCAAATAATTTAGTTTGGCCGGGACATATGAAGATGATGCCTGTCATTTGGCTTTAAGTGATCATGTGGAATAGGGGCCACATGCAGGAGGACAGCATGAAAACCAGTGGGTAGACAGTAGGGACACAGATGGTGACTGGCTTTCTACCAGCAAGAGTAGAGCTTCTGCCTCTTTTCTGCCCGGCTTGGCCTTTTGCATGGTCCAGCTTCACATTCATCTTAGTGGTAAAGGATTTGAGCCCCAGGATCCCACTAGATTGAGTTTTTGGTACAATGGCCCTAGAACCTGAAGGGAGCCTCTCTTGCCTGAAGAGACCACCAGTGTCTACAGCTGACGGCAAGGCACTAAGGACATGTCCAGTTGTCTACTGATGTGAAATAAGCCATATAGCATAAAACAGCACTAATTTTATTGTGCTCGAAGATTTTGTGAGTTAAAAATGGGGAAAAGTCATAGCAGATACAGCTGCTCTCTTCTCTACAGTGTCTGGGGCCTCAGCTGGAAGACACTAGATTTGACACGTGGGAGCAGGGATCACCTCTGGTGCTGTTGCTGATGTTGGTGAGAGCCTCCACTGAAGCTGTCAATTACAACACCTACAGGAAGCCACTCCATGTGGCTGCCTGTACTTCATCCCAGCACTGCAGCTGGGCTCTAAGACTTGCCATCCCAAAAGAACCAAAAGGAAGCTGTACTGTATTGCCTTTTATGATCTTACCCCTGAAGTCACGAAGAGTCACTTCTAGTACAGTCCAGGCCTAACCAGACTCCAGGAGAGAAAACTAATCACCACAAATTAAAATTGTGAATGTCAAGGTTATATGGTAGGTATACTGTGTAGGATGAGAGAGATTGTTGTAGCCATCTTTGGAAAATAAAGTCTCCCACAGAGCTACCTGTGCAGAGTTCAGAGAGCCCCAGCTGTTGAGACCAGCCACCTTACCATGGAGCTTGTGAAGAAATACCAGCAAAAAGGCATCATCATTAGCCCCACCCATTTTCCAATTCATTTGACCACTGAATATTTTTCCTATGAAGCACTGAAAGACAAGTACCCCATAAACTTACTTTTAAAAATAATGAGGTTATTCATGCAAGATGTGACCTCAAAATGCATTTCTTCCCACATCTCCTCTCACGACTTTTGCATCAGCTCTTCTCCCTGCTTTCAATGTTCTTTCCTCTAGTCTTTACAGGACCGAGTTCTCTTTATTCAGGACTCAACTCCAACATCACCTCTTCAAAGAGGTCTCCCAGATAACCCAGGCTAGCATGCCCATTCTGTCCAGCACATCATCAGGTCTCGTTCTAGTCCTCGTATTATCACTGTCTGAAGTTATCTTGTTTATTTTCTGTCTTTTCTCACCTCCCTCCAGCTGCATGGAAGTCCCATTAGAGTATAGGCCTTGGTCTTTCTGCTCTCTGAGACCTAGCCTCGTGCCTGGCACACAGCAGACATCCATAAACCAGTCATTGAATGAGTAAGTGGGAATGATGACATACCAAGAAATCTTGTTGTTTCCTGTTTGTGCAATTTGGGCTAAGGAGAATAAAGGACTTTTACATGTATCTCAATAAAATGTAAATTCCCTTTCTCCTCTCCATTTCCTGAATACCCTCCCAAATTTTCTCCCTTTTTAAAAAACTACTATGATGCACAAAAGAGTACTGTGCATGATTTTGTAAAAACCTAGAAAAGGGAAAGTAATGACTGCTTCTTGAATTACCTCTCCATAGAATTTCAGGTGGTTCAATATATTCCACTATAAATTCTCTCATATAGAATTATTTTCTTTATAATAATAAATGCTGCTAAAATATATAATAAGAATATACATAATAAAGTATAATATGTAATTCATTTGTACATAATATATATTTGTATATTTATATGAAATATAAATATTGATATTTATAATTTATTTATTATATTTATATAAAATGTTTTATAATTTTTATACTTATGTAGTATAAAGTTTATATTTATATAAATATAATATTTACTTAAAACATAAATATGTTATAAAAATATAAGAGTAGCTTTAAAAACATTTTATGATTTTTCTTTCAAGTATTTGATCTTTCTTAAAATTTCATTTTTAGTAAAAAAACTAAATTACATCACAGTGACACAGAAATATATATTAAAGAAAATAGAAGTATCAAAACCATTAAAAATTACTCACATGAATTAAACAAAGCTTATGGTTTGAAAAATGTCAAATATGAATAAAACAGAAAATCAAAGTGATGCAGTAGAGCCTTATCTTCATGTGTGGTCATTCACATTTTTTTAAATTTTTCAATAGGAGGATTCAACACATATGGCAAGCTTCCCTGAGGTAAAATTTAAACTTACATGTATTTTTCATCCAAGATTCTTATAAAAGATGATATAAAAAAAAAAAAAACTCTTTACTCTCCTATGAATGCTCCCAAGTCTTGTCTGCCCCATCTCGTCCCACCCCTCAACCCGTGCACTGTCCGCGAAGGACTGAGCAGCGCTCATTAGCCACCTGCAGGTGCACTGACATAGGCTCATCAGATTTTACCCATAATTTTTCACAGGAGTAGAATTATACTCACCCACACACCAAAAAGGAGGTCTGCTAGAAATCTTTTAAAAACCGGGTGCTTAAGTTATATGAGACGGTGTCTAGACATTTATTTTCTGGAAATATTTAACTTGGATAAGACATGTGGCCCCCAAGATGAATGCAGGATTGAAATATTTCACATGAAAATCTGTGCAAGGAAATGTCTGGTTGAGTGCAATGAGGTTAAACACCAAAATATTTTCCTAGAATGGAAAGGCCATCCTGTTTGCTGTGTGCTAGTAGGACATTGCATCTGAATACTCCAGGCATTCTGTTAGATATTAGGCAAGAACTGCTTTCGTTATGCCTACGTTTCTGTATTTGCATACGTATTTACATAAATCTATATACGACAACTACAACTTAGATAGTTATTGGGAGAGAAATACTAGAGGGATATTCTGGAGATTGTATACAATGGAAGCTTTATTTGACTTTGAATTAAAAGTTTGTGCCTTAATATGGACCATAGGGGCCAACACATTTTTTCTGTCAAGGGCCAAATAGCAAGTATTTTAGGCTTTGCAAGCCATATGGTGTGTCACAACTACTGAACCCTGCCACTGTAGTGTGAGCACAGCCGAAGACAATGCACACACGAGTGGGTATGTCTGTGTTCCAATAAACTTTGTCCACAGAACAGGCATTTGTTGACTAGTAGCTTTTGAACTGTTTTAATTGTGACTAACATTAAGAAATGAAATTTATACCATCACTCAAAACAACCATCTATGTGTGTGTTTCTGTGTGTCTGTATATGTGCATTCACAAAACAATACCTGCCTTTAAAATGTGCATATACTGATATTTTCTATTCTATCTAACTTGACCCCAAATTACTTTCTAAATGCTGACAGCCACCATCTAAATTGATTTCAAGACCCACTAGTGGGTCATGCCCCTCAGTTTGCAGAACACTGTACCAGGCTAACTCTATGCTTGTGTATAAAGTGAATAGCGTGAGAATAGCTAGAGGCAGACAAAGAATCACTGTCCCTCAGCTAATGAATAGAGAGGCTGGTCTTTAGTCTGAAGCATCTGCTGCCTGCTTGGGTTTTCACATCTCTGGAATCTGATAAAGTTGTGACCGAAAAACCAGGAAGAACATACATTGCTGAGAATGAGTATAAAAGGTCTGGGTAAGAGCCAAGGACAGGAAGCCGGATGCTTATCTTTTCCAATGCAGAATGGGTGAACAGAGCCTTTTCTCTTTCGAATGAGCTGGCAGAAACATTCTCTAAATGGAGCTCCAGTGGCTAGAAAGGAAACAAGGAGGAAGAACCTTTCCGATGTAATAGACCAAGTCCTGAAGAATCATACACCTCAGTCCTAACCCTGCCATGGCCACTATCCAGCTGATGGCCGGGGCAGGTTCCTCCTCTCTTTGAACCTCCTGTAAGCTGGGTGACCTTATGCAAGTTTCTGTCCCTCTCTGAGCCCCAGATCCCTCAACTGTAATGTCAGCTACTTCAAACAATTACAATGAGAATGTAATAGCTCTGGCTGGTGTGGCTCAGTGGATTGAGCACGGGCCTGTGAACCAAAGGGTCTCCAGTTCAATTTCCAGTCAGGGCACATGCCTGGGTTGCAGGTCAGGTCCCCAGTAGGGGGTGCATGCGAGGCAACCACATATTGATGTTTCTCTCCCCCTCTTTCTCCCTCCCTTCCCCTCTGTCTAAAAATAAATAAATAAAATCTTTAAATCTTTTAAAATTTTTTAATAAATTAATGATATATGTAAACTACTTAGCATAAAGCCAGTACTTAATATACGAGGGGAAACCCCCCAAAACTGGAATTATCTTTTGGAGGGCGGGGCACTTGTAGTACAGGCTTCCCCGGCAGGTTCAGTGTTCGAGGAACCCATCTATATCAGTGTACTAGCTGACATTGTTGTGAGAGGCTGCATTCGGCTTCGGTAAATTTTTTTTGAAGACTCTTTCAACACATTTGCCCATTTCACGATGGGTGACTTACAAGCATACTTGCCACACCACACTGAGTGTTCAGCAGTTTTTGACCAAAAATGGCATGACCCTCATGCCCCACCCTCCTTATTTACCTGATCTCACCCTGAGTGACTTTTTTTTTGTTTCCGTGGATGAAAAATCTCCTCAAAGGGAAATGTTTTGCTGATGTGAAAGAGGTGAAACAAAACACAACAGAAGCACTAAAAGGCATCAAAATCGAGTTCAAAAACTGTTTGAAGCCGTGGCAAAAATGTCTCCATAAGTGTATTGCATCAAATGGAGAGTACTTTGAAAGTGACTGAAGTTTAAACATGTAAGAATAAATGCACATTATTTTATAAATAAATTCTGGGTTTTGGGAGGTCCCCCCTCATATAACACTTGCTACAAACACATAATACTTGATATGTAATGTTATCACTACTAGATATACAATAGTTGAGATATAATACTTGCTACCATTTCACCCAAGTTTTGTATTTCAAAAAGTTTCAAAACAAAAAATTTCAACAGAAAAGTCAATAGTCATATTTCTCCTATTTTTCTACACTCAGGTTTACCAACTGTTCATATGTTGCCACAACTGTTCTTTCCTTCTTTCTCTCTCCCTCTTTCTCTCTCTCTCTCTCCCCCTCCCCCCATACACACCACTCTTTTTCCCTCCCAATCCATCTACCTCTCTGTATATATTAATACATGTATGTTGTGTGAACCATGTAAGCATAACTTGCCAACATCAAAACACTGCATTTCTAAATAATTCAACATGCATCTCCTATGTCTTACAATTACATTCGCTCACATATCATTATCATTGCTCCAAAATTTAATATTTATGAAATATTATCTAATATACATTCCATAGTCAAAGTTTCCTGATAAGGCCCTTTATGGACGGCTTTTTTCTTTTTTCCAATCCAGAATCCAAGCAAGTGTCATGCAGCGCATTTTGTTGTCATGTCTCTTAATTTTATCTAATATACAATATTCCTTCTGCTCTTTTTCATGACATTGACATCTTTGAAGAGTCCAGAATAGTTGATTTGTTATGCGTATTTGTGTTAGAACAAATGAGTAAACATATTAACTTTATTGGAAACCAGGATTCTCATTGTAAAAGATGAGAGACACAAGATGAGCACGAGTCCAGTGGTACTGGATTTGAACTAGAGATGTCAGACTCTGCATGAGTCAGAGTTCTCCAGAGAAACAGAACAGAGAGGATGTATATACATAAAGGGAGGGAGCTTTATTTAAGAAATTGGCCCACATAGTTATGGGGGCTGACAAGTCCAAAATCCGAAGGGTAGAACAGCAGCCTAGAGATGCAGGAAGAGCTGATACTGTAGTTCTAGTTGAAAAGCTATCTGTTGCAGAATTCCCTGCTGCTCGGAGGAAATCGGTCTTTTTTTTTAATTGATCAAATGAGTTCCATCCTCATTGTGAACAGTATTTTGCTTTATGCAAAGTTTAAAAACACCCAGAATAATGTTTGGTCAGCCAAGTTGACATACGAAATCAACCATCAAAGACTCTGAGAGAGTTACAGGTAGAGACAGACACACACACACAGTCATTTATGTATTTTAGCTCCACCTGAAAGGGTCCAAAAGCAATGTTTGGGACCTCAGACTGCACTTACGGGGTCAAGGACTTTGGAGAAATAGAAGTGATCATTCCGCTTGTCCCCGGGTTTGGTAGATTTAATTGGGATCTGAGACCAGTTCTTGGACACAGACAAGCCAGAGGTTTGCCGCCAGGAGACTGTCCAGACTTTGGTTGGGCAGAGGGGGAAGGTATAAGGAGGGAGTAAGGAAACAGGTTAGTGAAGACTGGTTGAAACAAATTGGAACATGACGCTGATGGTGAGTAACTGTTGTTTATGCAGTGGACACCGAGAATCGGACATGGCTTTTAAATGCACATAAATTACATCAAGTTATCTCTGTCTTTTTGCAACTTGCTCTTTCGTATTTAACAATAGGTGTCTGCAATTCATCCACATTGCTAAGTGGAGATTTAACTTATTCCTTCAGCTGCTTTTTTATATTTCATCTACAAATGACCAGTTTGTTTATCCATTCCCCTATTAATGTATGTTTTAGATCATTTCCAATAACTTACTACAGTACTATAGGAAATGTTGACCCTGAGCATTTTTGTACATCGTCTTCTGCACATGTGCAAGAGCTTCTCTAAGGCAAGATTTATAATCCTAGAGGAAGCCCTGGTGCATTTTCACCTCTGCTAGGTATTACCAGCAGCTCCCAAAACTGATGTTATTAATCTATAATACCACTAGCGTGATATGATATGTGTCTCCTTATCCTCATCAACCCTTGATCTTTTCTGTTATTTTTGCCAGTCTGGTCATTTTTCTCATTTGAATTTCCCATGATTAGTAATGTTAAACATCTTTTCACATGATTATTGGCTTTTTAAACTGCCTGTTCATAATTTGTCAATTTTTCCATTGAGTTGTCTTTTTCTTATTGACTTGTTTAAATTATTTATATATTCTAGTTAATAATCTTTTAAAACTTGAATGTATTGTAAATATTGGAACTAGCTCTGTAAACTTCAAAGCAACATTTTTAAAAAGTTGGCTTTTATTAGTGTTCGTTTTACTCTTACATATGTCTTATCACCTAAACCAGAGCCCCCAGAGAACAGAGAATGTGGCTTCCTTATGTTTATTTATCCAGAGTGAGTGTTAATAGGAAGCAGCCTGGAATTATGGGGGAAAATTATGACTTTAAAAATAGAAATGCATTGATACTGCCTCTGCCACTGAGTAGTTGTGTAAATTTGTTCAAGCCATTTAATCTTTCCAACTCTGTTTTTTTCTTTTTCTGTTCTAAAACAAGAAGCCTGTCTTACGGGGCTTTTGTGAAAAATCATGTAAGATACTGTATACAAAAATGCTTACTATAGGGTGTGGGAAATATTTGTTCATGGTTAATTTAATTCCTCAATGACTGGATAATAGCTTTGATTTATCAAATGTACCTTATGTGCCTGACATAAATAGATACCCTCTGTTATATTTTACCCCTCTTTATGGCTGAAGAATCCCATACTAAGAAAGATTAAATAATTTAGACAGTTAGATAGCCTATAAATGGTGGCATGAAGCTGCAAACATTAATCTATCTTATTCTTATCCCGAAATGTACTCATTTATCCAACAACATTTATTGAATGCCTGCTATGTTCCAGGTGCCCCACGAGGCACTGGGCTATAGTAGTTGGAGCTCCTGCCTTCAGGGAGCTTACATCCTACTAAAGGACCAAAACAGAAAGCAAACAGGCAAATACATTGTGATATGCTATGAAACAAATGCACAGCGAAGAGCTCGGAGGTTCTCTTTCAGAGATGTGAACAAGGGAGGCTTCTTCAAGGAGATGACACTAGCGCCTAAATAAACTAGATGAAAAATAGCAAACTGACCATTTGAAGAATAAACGCATTTCAAGGAGAGGCAACAATAGTCAAGTCCAGTTCCAATCTACACCGTCAACTAATTTGAAACTGTTTTCTTATTCCACATGCCCCACTTGTAGCTCCTGCTCGCTTCTTTCAAACTAACCCATGGTAAGGGAGAAAAGAGTGTGAGCCCCAAGCAGCTGGGAAAGCCATTGTCCTATCCTGGACCCAGATCACCCCCAGCTGGGCAGCAGCCACCTGGACATCTTCCAGATGTAGGCCTCCCTCCTCCTACCAACTTCCCTTCCACGTCACTGTTCCATCTCCCAGGCCCGAAGCCTGTGAACTCAGCCAGATAAGTTTGGCTTTGTTTCCCAGGTAAAAACTCTTCACCCTCGCATTCCCCACACCATCAACAGGGTGGACATTTGCAGATTGGCCTGTGTATGCATGAGTCGAGAACCCCAGAGGATTGATTTAAGCCTGGAAGGCTGCCAGGTTTTCATTAAACCCCTTGTAAACCCACACTGCAGCTCTACAGAGCCACATCTGCCGAGGAAGCCATCTGTGATTTGTATCGTTGTGCTCCAACAAACCGCCAGCAGTGTGAAAAACTCTCTCCTCTCTGCTCAGCAGTGAACTTGAAAAGTAACATTAGTAATCACTTCTGCAGGCTCCATAATGACATAATGGGCATTGGCTTAGGTCTTAAACCACAGCGGATGGTCCCTGCCAACAATCAGGGTGGATCCAAGTTGTCCTAAAAATTATAGGTCAGCACTCATGCCCACCTCTTTACCTAAGAGCACATAGATAAAGAATGTGCACTTCATGACACATGGAGGAAAAAGTAATGAATGTTTAATGAGTGTCTGCTAAGTATCAAGTACTTTATAACCATGCCAACCTTAAAAAGCAAGCATTAATATATTATTCACTTTACGGATGAGGAAACTGAGGTCAGAGATGTTAAATAGCTTACGCAAAGCCACACAGACAGATAAGTGACGTGGTCGAAAGTGAAACCTGTATCTTGTGAACTCCAAAGTCTGTCAGCTTGTTATAACCCCAGAAGGAGAACGCTGAAGATGGCATGCAACCCAGGTATTTGGTAGCTTGTTTTGATTTTTCTCAGACACAGTTCAAGAGTTCATTAAAAATTAAACGCGGTGGGACAAGCAGGCCATCTTCCGCTGTATACGACTAAATAATGGAATCTGCACATGGGTTACTTACGTCCATGTTACTCCCTTTGAATTGAATGAACTGGAAGGCGCTGCCCTTCTCTGTTTCTTTCTTGTCCCTTCCCCCAAGTCCAAACCACCCTGCCAAAAAAAAAAGGATTCAGCCTGTTTCTGATGCCTAGACCCACACCCAAAAATAGAAACATCCAGCCGGTGTTCATTTCACAAAGCACACCTTCCAAAAGTTGAGCTCACCCGGGTTCGCCGCTGCAGCCTTTTGGTGGTCTTCTGCAGTCTCGGAGCTAAAGTCCTTTGTCTTCTGAACCTGCAGGTATGAATTTTCCTTCAGATCTTTCTGGTGCTATTCAGGACAAAGGGCCAGGTTCCTTAAAGCTAGAGCTCAGGGGAAGCAACAGCTCTCATCAGCAGACTTGCAGGCGGAGAAGCAGAAAGTAGTAGTAAAAAGAGCCTGTGTTTTAGGAACAACTGGCTAAGGTTTGAATCTTGGCTGACGCCTGATAGCTGTGTGATCTCAGACAAATATTTACCTTTCGAGCATCTTTATTTGTCCAATGGATTTAATGATACCTACCAAACTGGGCGACTATGAGGGATTGAGAAGACAATACGTCAAGACACAGGCCTGTGGTGGAGTTCAATAAAAGTTAATTGGCTTTCCTGATCTTCCACATTTATCTCCCACTTGGCTAAAGCTTCAAAGAAAAACTCCAAAAAGTGTCGAGTTGATATTTTTCTTTTGGAGGAATAGTTTGATATTTCAGATGTTCTTGGGTCATCCAAGAGTTTAACTTTCAGCAGCTTTCCCTCATAGAAACTCCTAGAAATAATTTCCTGATCTATGTCCCACTGTAGCCAAAGAGTGCCTGGACAGAGAACCAAATCATGTTTAAATGGCTTAGTGGAGCTCACCCTTCTTCTGCTGACTGCCAGGTTAGCCAAAGTTTTTGCTTTTGGAAAAAGAAGGGCGATGGGGGGAGGAAAAGTGCTGACAGTAAAGAAAAACTGCCCCTGTGGGAGAGTTTCAGGGTTGACTAAGATACGCAAAATATAATCATCATGTACATATTCATCGTGTAATCTTTACAGAATGAATCCAGTTGGATTTTGGGCACTATCACTTGAACAAATTAGTCAATGCCTCCGAATTTCAGTTTCCTCTGTTCTGAAGTGGAGACTGGAGATGATAATAATAACTACCTTTCAAGATGATTAAGGGGATTACACACTAAATCCATGTAGCTATGAGGCACAGTGCCTAGGAGAGAGCAGGTGCTTAATAAATGGCTGTGTTATTGCTTACAAAACACCCCTTTGATATCCACAACAACGCTGTAAGGTAAGAATCACTGATCCCATTTTTTCAGATGAGGAAATGGAAATTCGGGGGGGAAAAAAACCATGTTCAGGATCATACAGCCCTTGTTTGGCTTGCACTGAGAGCAGGGAGGACCTACTCTCAGATTTATTTGGCTACAAAGCCTTTTTTCCTTCTAGCAGACACACGTGCATGTGTGCGCACGCACACACACACACACACTCTGCTGCCACATTGGTCCTACAGATGCAGAGAGGGGAAGGAGATTTTAAGCACGTTTTGTCTCCATTAGAGTTGCTTCCCCTCCTCTGGCTCATTTGTTCCATCTCTATAGTCCTGGCTGAGGTCTCCACTCTGCTGCCAACCTCCCCCTGCCCCACCTCTGCTGCCAACTGAAGCTCCCACACGGCCAAAAAGGCGGTTGAGAAACCGCATCCTCTTTCCTCCCCACCGCGAGCCTTTGAAGTGAGCCTGTCATCTGACCGGTTCCTACTCAGGCTACAAATCCCAGACTCCTCTCCTACCTGGAGCCCGGGGTTCCCCCTGCGGTTCAGTGCAGACACTAGAAACGTCTGCCTGATTTTTCACGGGGCTTAATTTCCATCCAGTCTGAATTTACTAAGCACCCACTCTGTGCCAGACACGAGGCCTGGCTCTGGAAGGAGAGAAATGAGTAAAACATAGGCTCTGCCTTCAGAAAAACCCATGGAACATGAGAGAAGCCAATTTGGTTCAGCTTAATAAATAATTGCTGAGCACCCACCATATGTCAGAACCTGTGCTGGATCCGAGGGAATATGAAGAGAAATGAGATGTCGGGCTCCTGGAAGAGTTTACAGTCAATGGAGCCTTCTAATTAGTATACCGATACCTACCAGGTACCCACTGCTTACTCTGGCTCCCATACTGTGCTTTACACAACCTCTCCAGTCCTCAAAATAAAACGGCATTTCGAGATAGATGTTTGAAAGGGCAGAAAAGTTTCTCTGTGCAAAAGCAATCACGATGATGAAGATTCTAGAATTCAGGTCTGCTGTTTGTCTCAGAAGTTGCTGGGGTTTTTGGCAGAGTTGTGGCAGATCCGCTGTTCCTATTATTACCTCACATTAGAATGGTGTGTGTGGATTTTCCAAAGCATATTCCGTCTATGATCCCATCTGGACGTCAGGATCCCTGTGTGAGTGGCACACAGCTTTCCGTGAGGCTGAGAGGCAGTCACACGTCATGGGGAAGAGGGCCAGCCAGTGCCAAGCCCTGCAGTGCCCCTTCATCTTCACGAACCCCGGAGGGGAGCTGACCTACTTCCCTCTCTTCGTTTTCTGTCTGAGGAAACTGAGGCGTAGAGCACTTTTCCCAAGTACACAGAACTAGCCAAGAGAAAATCCTGGGCTTGAGCCCACGCCCTGCCACAGCCAGTACCTTCGACAGCCAGGCCTGTCCTCACCACAAACCAGTGCTCTCATTGCAGACCTGAGGCAGCCTGGCCTAGCCAGCTGAGAGGTGCAGGTGGCTTCATGGGGACCTCAACACAAGCTTGTTCCCACAGTCATGTGACTCTGGGACACCCACAAAAGCTCTCTGGGCCTCAGTTGCTCATTGCTCAGGAGGTGACGCTCACCTGGGCTGCCTGCTTCACACGCTTCTGTGAGGGTCTGCTGAGATGTGAAAAGACACAAGGAAGGCTTTGGTGAAGTCACAAGTGTCGAGGACTGTCCTTCATAAAGGTCCTGTGGTGACATGTTACTATGGAATCAGAAGCCCAGGAGATAAAAAGCAGGCAGGCCATGCTCCCCTCCAGGAGCTCCACTCTGGAACCAGGACCTGTCCCTCCAAGGGGTCCAAGAGAGGCCCATCATCCACAGAGCCAGACCCCTGCCCCGGTGATTTATCTGTCTTTGCCTCTTGAGCCAGGCTTAACTTGCAGACGGGGGGTGGGGGGGGGCGGCTATTACATAAACAGACGGGTCTGCTCACAGGGCAATGGTGTCCATGCCAAGAGCCCACTTTGTTTTAATGAATGACACCAAACACTTAGGCCATAAACTCTTCAGATGGCTGCGTCTGGCAGTAATTACATGCCTCCCATTAATAAATCCTATTTCTGAATGGTTTACTGCGCCCCGTTCTTCAAACACTGCAGGCTGAAACCTGTCAGATAAGGCCACAGGCGGGCTTGTGAAGACAAGGCAAATGAAACGGGCGGCTTTCTGGGCATGAAGGGGCAACAGCCACGGGCAGCAAGAACACCACAGGCTGTACTCCGCACCCAGGTCCTGGGGGGAGGGAGGCTTGTGAGTCTCGCCCTCATACTCAGTTAATCGGTCTCCGGCTCTAATAGATTTTTGACACCCAAATTTATGTTGAAGCCCTCTCCACTGTTGTGGTTCAGAATACATCAGTTCCACCTGGAATACAGTGACGGCCAGTCATCGTGTCATTATCCAGCCCATCTTCCACATGCTGCCAAGGTGATCGTCCCAATGTGCAAGTCTGGCCACTCACTCTCCTGTATAGAAACTCCACAGGAGAAAGTCCACACCTCTCCAACCGAGGCCCTTCAGGGTGGGAACCCTGCTAGTGCCCAAGCTCATTTCCCAGAAAAGATCCTGCCCACTATGCTCTACCCCCGTGGTCCTCAAAGTGTGGCTTTTGGACCAGAAGCTTCAGCATCACCCAGGAACTTCTGAGAAATGTGGATTTTCAGGCCCCACTCAGAGCTACTGATTCAGAAACTGAGATGGGGCCTAAAGATCTGTGTTTTTTCTTTTAACAGACCCCCCCAGATAATTTTGATGCATGCTACAGTCTGAAAAACACCTCTTTACCCATTGTTTCTTAAACTTTAATGTGGGCAGGAACCACCTGTGAACCTTGTGAAAATGGACTTTGATCTGGATGGTCCATAGTGGAACCCCACATTCTGCTGATCCAGCAAGTTCCCGGCTGGTGCCAGTACCGCTGGTCCACGCACCAAAGTGAGTGGAGAGCTCTGGACTTCAGTGAGTGCCTCGTCATTTCCCAACCACACCTGCTACTCCTTGCTTCGTGCCTGTTTGAATGCTGTTTCCTCTACCTTTCCTGGTTTTCTTTTCCTTCCTTTCTCATCTCCCTTACCCAAAGCAGTTCTGCTCACCTATCAGAAGTCAACATACAGAACCCCTGCGCTCAGAAGACTTCCTTGACCATACTCCGCGGGTAGATGAAAGTCCTCCTTTTCTGTTGCGCCCACATGACTCTGCAAACACATACTGCATCAGAGCATCGATCACACTATTCTGTCTGTCTGTCTGCACTTCCCCCTCCACAAGAAATACTTCAGGAGCAGGACCTCTTGCATCTCTATGACCACAGCCCCAGCACAATGGACAGAGAGTGAATGAATGAATCCTCAACAACCAGTCCTACCTCTGGGTAGGGCAACAAAGTATTGGGGAGCATCGACTCCTCACTGCTCTACCCAGCAGGGGACCTGTGCTTTCTTTCAAAGCAGGCAATAGCAAACTCTGCTTTCTAGGCCAAACCAACCACTTCATCCTAAACGACAAAACTCAGAGAGGTGGTCTTCCCATACCAGGAGGTCCAGTGAAAATTTCCAAGAGGGAAGATGCAAACAAGAGGTATATACATAGGGATTTCTCAGAGGGGAAGACTCCACACTGGGAAATTTCACCAAACATGCATTTTCTCCACACAAACATTCATCCGCCTCTTACTATGTGACAAACACCTTTAAGAAGGGGGATATGAGATGAATTAGATATCTTCCTCATTCCCGAGAAGTCTAGCTAGATATAGAAACAGATCAGCACGCGCAGAGCAACAGAGGCTGTGGTTCAGGTGTGCACGGACCGTGGAATAGATGCTTTTCGCTCAGACAAAAGAGATGGACACGCATCAAGAAGGGGATGCTATCTGAGCTGCACTGAAGGATGCGTTCGCTTTCTCGGGAGGAGCATAGGCACGAAGCGGGTTTCTGGCTGAAGGAGCAGTGCAGGCACGGGAGCAGGGGCTTGCAAGAATGCTGCCTGTGAGGGGGCTGCCAGCCCTCTGGTGCCGTAGGGCTAAGTGGGGTGGCGTGGGGCGGGGGTCGGTTTTAGGAAGTTAAGCAGAACCTGTTGGGCCATTTCGTTAACATTTATTGAGCACTTACCATGTGCCTGGTACTAAGGTAGGCACCGCAGAGGCAGGCCACCATAAACGACACAGAAATGGTTTCTGCTCTCCTGGGAGTTTACCGTCTACAGTTTAGTAGGAGTGGTGGGGCAAACACAAACAAAGAAACACACGAATAAAATATCCGCCTGCCGCAGTGTACAATTAGCTAAGCCAGAGAAGGAGCGAGAGTTTCCCTTCAGGTAAAATGGTCAGGGAAGGCCTCTCTGAGGAGGCGAACACAATCAGAGGAGGACAAAGGGAAGGGCGGAGAGAAGAGAAGCCTGAGCAGAGAGAAAAGATGAGGCAAACCCCCTGAGGTGGGGAGGAATATGGCAAAGTCAAGAAACCAAAAGTGCGTGGAATTAGTGATGGAAGGGACAGCAACACAGTTTGACAAGAAACGACTGGAAAAGGAAATGGGACACACCGTCTGGGTCGTGCAGGCATGCTGGGTGTTTGGAGGGCTCATAGCAGGAGGATGACATGACCTCATCTGTTTGGAGTATTCTCTTTTCCTTTTTGTCTTAATTTTTTTGCCAAAAAGATAACTCTAGTTTCTTCATAGAAAACGGACTGGAAGGAAACTGAAGGCGGATCTTCATTGGAGGCTACGTAATGGCCCTGTGGAGAAAAACCCAGAACCAACGGGATGGCGACAAGGATAGATTGCAGCCTCAGGGCTTGTCTCCCTTAGGAAAATTCCATGCTAGGAGTTCCCAAACAGGAACTTTCTGTACTGAATGAGAATATACAGCAAGTTCCCTTTCAGGAGGTATCACTGAAAAGAGCACCCTTCCTTGTTGCGACATGCCTTCCATTTGCCAGAATTCTGGGCTAGGGAACCAGCCATTTGGCTCAAGGCATGAGGAAGCTCTACAGCAGCCATATCCCTGGCCAACATGTAGACCGATGCTGGCAGGCACTGAGAAAGGCAAAGGCAACTCATATATTCTCCACCTTACTGCTGCTGGGCTGCCGCATGGCAGCCGACCCAGCCAAGCCCCCATCAACTGAACTCCTGAGAAACTGAGATCTGAAGAAGACTGGAGAGTGGGTGACTCCACAGCCAGAAAGGCAAGGTGCACCTAGGATGCAGGCAGCTGCCTTCTTTCTTTGACCTTCTAGAACACGTATCCCATGAAATACACATTGCGACATTCAGCAACATTTTAGGAAGGGAAGTTTTGATTGGGGGTTTTCAAACTTTCCAACAAATTCTAGCCTTTGATCTAAGAGATCTGCAAGGATAATTTAACCTAACCTTAGTTTGCCTTTCGACAGATGAGCAAACTAAGATGCAGAGAAGAGTGACTTATCTGAAGTTATAAAGTTGTTTTTTGTGGGGTTTTTTTTTTTTGCTTTTTTTAGCAAAGCTGTAGCTATAACGTTGGTCCTAATTTTCACTTCTGGGCCCTTTCTCCATGGCTCCACACACACTTCAGTGAATAACTTATTGTGGATTTACTGCATGCTGGGCTCTAATTTTCCATACCATAATAGAAATGAATTTTTAAAACACAGGCAATCTTATAATATGGAACACTTCTCTTGTTCTGAATCTCGAATGTGGTTATAGTCTCCAGGATGTTTTGAACTCCTGAGAGCAAGAGGAGTGGGTCCTATTTATCTCTACATACCCAGTCATGGAACGGGGCAGATGGTACTGTTTATCAGTGAATGAAGGAATGCGTCCTGTGGTTGGCGGAGGATTATTCACAACTGCAAAACGGGGCCAAGTGGCGTCTGGTACGGAGAGTCCCAAGCAGCGCTGCTTTCACGGCGGGTCTCTGAGATGCCGGGGTAGTGAGTGGGTGGCGATGATTTTTTTCCCTTGCTGGTCAATTGCCTTTTCAGGTGGTCTTTATTAAGTCATCAATCTTTCAACCCTGACAGTCACTGTAACCCACTGCCGCTCAGGAAAGGAATCTTTCTTAATTACCAGCCCTTTCTTGCTCCCTTGAGATGCCTGAGTACTACACCAGGTGGAGCTGATGGATGTGTCATCTGGTTCTACCAGTGTGTGAAGTGTCACTTGCTCACACCTGAGGGCATAGCCTGTTATCCCAGCATAGTTAGACGGGAGGCCCCTGCAAGCCATCTTTGTATTATGTCTCCAGGAAAAGACCTCTTTGCTCTGGCGTTTGGAGCAGTGCTAAAGGATACTTAACACAGACTTTGGAGTCAGACCCATGGAGCTTGGATTCCCATCTCTGCTACTCACTGAGAAGCAAGCTGACTCATGCCCTAACTTTCAATATCCTCCCCTCCAAAGGGTTCTCCTCACTGGTGCCACTTTGAAATGCTGGACGGCTTAATCCTCGGGGCACTTTTATTTTCGGTCCGTGCTCAGTTCCTTAATGATCTTTTCCATGGTTTTAAATACTATGTACATGCCAAAGACTCTTAAATGTCACCCAAACCCTAGACCCAAATATTTAAGTCCATACCTAACATCTCAACTAGCCCATGTCATAGACATCTCCAAGTTAATATGCCCCGAATCAAACTCTTGATTCCTACTCTGCCCTGACTCCCCCACTTTGGTAAATGGCAACTCCATTGTACTGGTTACTTGGGTACAAAACACGCGAGTCCTACTGTACTTTCACACCCTACTTGCCCATCAGCAAAGCCTGCTTGTTCCACCTTTCACAGTCTCACCCCCTCTCACCAGCCACCCCATTACCACCAAGATCCAAGCTCCCATCACCCCTTGCTTGGGTTATTGCTGAAGTCACCTCCCAGCTGGATTCCCAGCTCCCACTCTTGCCCCTTTATAGATGTTTCTCACTCAGCAGCCATGGTGATACTTTAAAAATCAGATCGCGTATCAGTTCTCTGCTCAACTCCTTCCATGATTTCCTATTTCGCTCAGCAAGGCCTATGATGTCCCTCGGGGCTCTAAACAGCGAGCACTTCTCTTCCCTCTTCTCCCACCACGTTCTCTCTCGTTCATGCCAGCCTGACCTAGGCCACACGCCGCTCCTCACTGTGCCTCTGACACGCACATCCCCACCTCCGAGCTCTCCCAGGCGCTCTTCCCCGCACCTGGAACGTGTTTCCTCTGGTTAGCCTCCCAGCTCACCCTCTCACTTTCTTCAGAAAAGAATGGGGTTCCTCTTTCATACAGTGGGCCTATGAAGAAATCTCCCTTACAAACTGTACCTCTTCCATCACAGAAATAATTAGGTCAGCCTAACTGGATGTTTTTGTCACACCTCTGGAGGAAATCGACTAAATTTGCACCAAAGTGATCATGTGCATATCAACACAAAACATTTATCTCATGTGTCTCCCTCCGCATCGAGTCAAGCTGTTCTTGGTCAGTTAAAAGGACATGGAAGCAAACGGAATCGGGTTTAAAAAACAAACAACAGAAAAAACGGCAGCCAACCGCGTCACTTGGCTCAGAATCAGACGTAATTCCCCTAGGACGTGAAAGTCGTGACCCCAAGGTCTAAGGCCTCTTAAGCAGAGTCTGAATAAGGGAATGCAAACAACAGCTAGATCAAAGGCACTTCAGCCATAAGAGAGAATGAACGCAAGAGGAGGGACAGTCAGGAAGAGCTAGAAGTACCTTGTTGGGAGGATAAAAGCTCAAGGTAGGTGCCATTGCCCGGAGGTGTGTGTGCGCGTGTGTAGTATACATGTTATATATATAAAAGGCAGAGATTCTGTAAGCACATATCATAAAACGATAAAGGACTTATCTCTGAATGGTGGGAATATAAACATGGATGACTTTTCTTTTTAATCTTTCTTTTCTTTTTTTTCTGCAATGAATATATTTTACCTGGCCAATAAGAGGGAAAAGAAGATAGCCTGGAGACAGCAAGCCTCACCTGTCCCTTGGATAGCATTGCGACCGATTCCGCCTTGCGCTGTGTTTGTGAAGGTCAGAGCACGGCCTTTCCCCCAGCCTGCTAGGCTGGGAAGCTCCTCGTTCCCCTCTCCTTGCTCCGTTATATACGTCACTCATCCTGACACGCAAATTTTTGCCTTGAAAAAATTACCTTCATATGCACGAAAAATATCATTAGAGGAACCAAAAGTATCAATTCTACATGAGGAAAAATCATCAACCCCGATAGTAATTAAAGACATGCAAATTTTAACTAAAGTGATCGACCATATTTTTTTCCAATAAATCTACCAATAATGATAATAATATCCAATCTGGCAAGCGTGTGGTGAAAGTGATAGCCTTCTACATGGTCAAGGACACTGTGAATGTGTCCAACCATGTGGGAAAAGCAAACTGGCAATATGAATTAAGACCCATGAAATCAGTCACTCTATCTCATTCAGTAATTCAACATCAGAAAATGTATCTTTAAAACATGATAAGAGGTGTTGTCTAAGATTTATGTCCCAAAATGTTCATATGAGCAGAAAAAATAGCTCGATATAGCCATTCAATAAAATATTAAACCACCATTTAAAATGATTATTATAAAGACAAAGGGAAGTATACTTGGGATACCTATAAACACACATTATTACAATTACCTGTAAGTCGTGGATAAAATAGTCTAAAATATTCTAAAAGGAAACACTAACACACTTACACTGGATAAGAAAGAGAGGTAGAAAATAAATACCTTTGTTGAATTTTCTAAAATATGGGCACATTTTTAAAAGAATTTTTTTAAATCCATTCTAAAAGTGAGTTGGGCTAGAGACATGCCTTCTTTGCCCCTTAACCTAGTGTCTCAATTTCCCTACTTCCGAATAGTGTTGAGAACAATTTTCACCTGAGATGTGTTATGAATATAGGACAAGTTAATATACATGATACATTAAATGTGTTAAATCTTTAAAGTTCTTAGAATAGTACCTGGTATATAGCAAGTATTCAAGGAATGTTATTTATTATTGTTGTTCTTTTATCATTTGTTTCTACATTTCCTCTCCAATAATTCCCACATTACTTTAGGGAATTTCTCTTCTCTCTTTGGTCCTTCAAGCAATCCCCTCCCTGATCTACCTCTAGATTCCTATTTATTACATAGCCGGACCATAGTTTGCTAAAAATAAATGAACAGACAAAAGCAAACAAAAAGATAATTTGTTCACTTCTCACAAACCTCCGACATCTTCTAGCTTAGAAATACTCTGCAAACTCTCAGTTTATCATTTTATGCTTCATGATTAACCCTGAGCTGCCTTATAGACCTGGCATCACAAATCCACAAGGCAGCCCGTTCCACTGTTGAAAGACGACACTAACTTATCCTGCACACCTACCACCATCTGGGAATGGGCCACATGCCGTCGGCCTGCGTAGCTGCCCTTAATGCTTGCAAGCCCGTAGCCATCGTTAGTGTTACAGGAGAGCAAACGAGCTGAGATAAGTGACTTGCCCAGAGTCGTTCAGCTAGCAAATTAACAGAATGAAGATTTGAATTCTACCACCCCACAGCAGCCCCAGGGTCATACCTTTCCGCCTTCCTCCCCACTTGCCTGCCTCAGAAACACACCTTCAAGTTCAGACTTTTAAATGACCAGTGTGCAAACATACTGGGCTTTTTATCAGGGTCCACTTAGATTATCGCCTCCTTCCTGAATGGTCTATACACACAACACAGGCCCCTGTCGAATCCTTAATCTCTCTCCTGAACACTGTTTTTCCTTCTAAGACAATTTAAATTCTTCCCCTTGAATATAGTTTTCCCTTACCCTGTCTTCTTCATCGAATTTCATGTATGTTAATAAATTGTTTACCTGCAGTGAGGGGCCAGCCAAGAGGGTGTAGGCATGGTTCTACCTGCAGAGTGCTCGTGCCACTAAAACTCTGAGGTGCCAATTACAGGAAAAGAGAGATCAGGGAGTGTGGGGGGAGAGAGGAAGGGGGTCAGAGCTGCTTGGCGTGAGGAACCATTTTATGGCAGTGAGAGTAGGACCAAGTCCTGACTGAATCTGTTACCCTAGATTAGTTACTTTTCTCTGGGCCTTCATCTCTTTCGATATAAAATGGTATTAATGACCTGGACATCTTCTAAGCAATCCCATCCTTACCCCAAACTTAGCGTCGTATCTGGTGTATAGTAGATATTCAATAAACATTTGTTGTGTTGACCCCAAGAAGGAATATATACCTGTCAAAATGGGCTTATTGTGGTTAACTGAGCCCAAATTCAGAATCAGAGTCTAGCAGCTGTTATTTCCAAGGGGCCTCTCATGCACACTGCGTTTCAGGAAGAGGCCACAGGTTAGGCTACCAAGCCTTCTGCACCGTTTTCCTGCCCTCGGATCCGACGCTTTTAAAGGAGTCCCTGGAATCATATTTTGACCAGTGAATGTGCTGAGACTTGCCCCAGCCAACCTGAGCGGCACAGCTCTATCCCTCGTTTGCATCTTTACTGACCGGTCAGAGTGGCTCCACACCAACCAGAATTTCAGGCTGTGAAATTCTAAACAATCGGGACAGTGCTATGTGGACTGTCAAACTGGGCAAATGTGGGTTCCTAATTTGCATAAAAATGGACCAATCAGGGGCCACAGCAGGTGCTTTATATATGGGGGAGGGGGGTGTGCCCAAAGAATGGCATTTATTTAAATATAAAAAAAGTGTGTATTTATTATTACATGTTTAAACTTCAGTCACCTTCAAAACACGCTCCATTTGTTGCAGTACACCTATCAAGATGCTTTTCAACTGCTCACAACAGTTTCTGAACCCATCAATTTTGATGCCTTTTAGTGGTTCTGCTGTCTTTTGTTTTACTTCTTCCGCATTCGCAAAATGTTTTCCTTTATGAAGCTTTTTCATCTGGGGAAACAAAAAAAAGTTGCTTGAGGCAAGATCAGGTGAATAGGGAGGGTGGGGCACAGCGGTCATGCTGTTTTTGCTCAAAAACTGCTGAACACTCAGCATGGAGTGGGCAGGTGTGCTCATAAATCACCCATCATGAAGTAGGCAAATGTGTTGAAAGAGTCTTCAAAAAAAAATTCACTGAAGCTGCATGCAGCCTCTCACAACAACACCAGCTGGTACACTGATACAAATGGGTTTCTAGAACACTCATCTAGCTGGGGAAGCCTATACTACAAGGGGCCCGCCCTCCAGAAAACAATTCTGGGTTTTTGGGTGCCCCTCTCATAAGCAAGCCCCCCATTTATCTTGGGGGAGCAGATTGCCTGTTACCATCCGAGGCTGCATTTCCCCAGTTCATAAACTGTTTACCTGAATAGAGTCTTTTTTTTTTTTTTACTGCACCCCAGAAGGGGAATTCCTGTTGCCCTTGGATTGGTGGCAGCAACCTTTTGTTGATAGCTGAATGCACTTTAAGATAAGGTCCAGATCTGTGGAGGAGAAAGGAAGAGAGTTCTTCCAGAAAGGAAAAGACCAGGTTTAGTTTCTCAAGAAATGATTCCTGGTAGAGGCGTAAATGGTCACCTTTCTCCCCTTTCTCACAATATCCAGGCCAGGTTTTCTCGGAGATCCTGACCTTTCTTAGACTGGGAGTGTTTAATTATTTCTCTGTGAGTTGGTACCCCAGCTGGATAGAGTTAATAAAGCAGCCAGGCCTTTATCTTAACAGGAGTCTTAGGATCAAATTCTCCCCTCATTAAAGGCCCAGAAATCTCCCTGACAGCAGTGGGAGTTCTGCAGTCCGCCTGAAAGTGGAATTGAGTTTCTTAGTGAATTCCTTCACAGGCACGAGAGATGGGACCATTTAGGCGAGAGGGAAGAAGATAGAGGGACAAAGGACTTAGGGGGAGGGGGAGAGGGAGGAAGGAAGGAAGGAAGGAAGGAAGGAAGGAAGGAAGGAAGGAAGGAAGGAAGGAAGGAAGGAAAAACAAGCCTTTGTTAGAACCCAGCACACAGATAAGGCAGGAAGGAACTTCCTGAGATGAGTATGGTGTGGAAGTGGGAATAAGGAAGAGACAGGGCTGGACCCTCAAACATACCATTCCCCAAGACCCTCTGAACCCCCCTAGAGAGCAAGTACTGTCACCTGAAAGAGAGCTGAGTGGGAAACCTGAGCTCCCCAGCTAGTGCCGTAAATGTTGAAGCTCTCAACCGACATTCTTTCCATTAACTACGCCGATTTCCCCAAATAAACTGGCAAAATGTGGCAGCAACCAAGGACCTTTTCATATTTCTTATTTCTAAGTCCACAACAATCATACAAGACAGATTGGGAACCAAACAATCCTTTCCTCTTTAAGGTGATGCCACTTATAGTTATATATTTATAAATAAGTGAATATTCATATGTAAGGAGAGATTTCAGTGTGTACATAAATGGGTCTGTCTATTTTTCCGCACAATTCTTTTTGTATACACTCATGTATGTGTACCTTTAGACTCCACTCAAACATGAGTTGGCTTCTGTCTGTACATAATACTTTATGTCCTTGATATTTTTTTTCCTCTCCCATCATGAGGTAGAAATAATAGTACGGCATGTCTCACAGGGTGGTTGTGAGGGTTAAATAGGAGAATACATAAGCCAGTCAAAAAGACAAGTACTGTATGATTTCACTTATATGAAGTATCTAGAGCAGTACAGTTCATACAAACAGAAAGGAGAATGGTGACAGTCAGGGACAGGGAGGAGAGGCAAATTGGGAGGTGTTTAATGGGTGTATAGAGTTTCAGTTTTGCAAGGTGAAAAAGTTCTGGGGATTGGTTGCATGGCATGCGAATATGCTTAACACTACTAAACTTGCACATAGAAATAATGAAGATGATAAATTTTATGTTTTATGTTTTTACTACAATTTAAAAATAAAAGCAAATAGCAGAATGCACATAAAAGGGCCCTGCCTAGTGTCACACACATCGTGTGCTTAATTTCATCAGACACACACAAGCACACACACCCATGGTACATGTGGTGACCGGACCCCCATTTTAGAAAGCTCATTTACCAATAAATTAACAATTCCATATTGGCTATCTTATTTGATAAATACTAGTTACACACTCGTAGATAGGCAGAAGGAAGAAGTACGGGGAAAAAAGTTGGAGAAACATTAGGTAATTTCTCAAGATTTAAGTCTTGTTTTGGGGTGTTTTTTTTTCTTTTCAAAATATACCAGTGTATCTGTGGATATGCCAGTGTTTGTACATAGCTATCTTTCATTCATCATCTCCTGAATACCAAATATTTTAAATACTTCATCTCACTGAATGTTCTAAGTTACCCATCACCGTGTAAGGTAGTAATTATCTCCATTATACAGATGAGACAACTCAGCTCAAAATGTCAAGGAATTTTCCCAAGCTCACGTGGCTAATCGATGCAGCTTTATTTTGAACTCCGATTACTCGAACTCCAGCCCACGGTATTTCCTGATTGTAATGACAAGCCCACCCCCTTTCCTTTTAATCCTAACCCAGTACAGTGCCGGATAGTGTATGCGTGGATATTGAATGAACACATTCCCTTAGAGATAGAGGAAGATACCACACCCTGGAGTATAAATTGAAGGGGTCATAAGGCAGACCAAGTGACCAACTGGGTAATTCTACATGTTAGCTCTTGCTTGCGGGGCCCAGTGGGATCACCCACTGGGGGAGAATACCACAGCTGATGGGGTCCCAGGCACAAGTCAAGCTACAAGGGATTAGAATTCAGGGTTGAGGGGGAGTCCTAGTGTTGGCAGAATAAATAAAGCTGATCACCAGGATCAAAGGCGTGCCAAGTCCAGAAAGTAAGGCAGAAACAGTGGACTTGAGAGCAATGTGGACAAAGTAGTATGAAAAAGAACACAGAATGGACCACCCCATGTGGCTCAGAAGCCATCCGTGAGAAGAAACAAACAGCGAGTTTCCCCTTCAAGCAGCACTTGGGACATGGCTGGGCTTAGGAGACTGCAGGGGAGACACTTAGCACGTTTCCGAAATGTGCACTTAATTATTGAAGGAGATACATGCACTAGTCGCTGGACCAGGGCTCAAACACGACTGCCTGACTATAAGTTCCAGAGAAGGACAAAGCAAGCCAATGGTATTCTTCATCTGGGATTATTCAGTTCCTAATCAGCCTTACAAGGGAAATAAGGTCATCTTCCTCTCCACCTTCCCTGGACTCTGTTGTCAGAAAACAGCCTTGAGGGTTTTTGAAAAACTGTGCAAAGCTAAGCGACCTTTGCTTTGGTCAGAGGACACATTGCAACACAAAACTCTGAAAGAGGGAGGGCCAACCGCCTGCAGACAGTATGAAAAGTGGGCGCTCAGGGAAGGTCTGGCGCCAGGTTCGGTTCTCTGGGGCCTTCCTCAGGCTCTGTAGTTCTAAGATGATGGTGCTGGAGATGGCAGTGATTACATTCCTGCCTGTGCTCCTCACTCAAAACCCGCATGCTAGCCCTAGCCAGTGTGGCTCAGTTGGTTGGAGTGCCACCCCATAAACCGAAAGGCCACGGGTTCAGTTCCCAGCAAGGGTACCTACCTAGGTTGAAGGTTCTGTCCCTAGTCAGGGCACGTGCAGGAGGCAACCGATCAATCTTTCTCTCTCGCATCGATGTTTCTCTCCCTCTCCCCTCCTTCCTCTCTCTCTAAAATCAGTAACCACGTCCTCAGGTGAGGATTAAAAAAAAGCTCACATGCTGAGTATAAGATGGCCACAAGAAGGGCACTCTTGCCAAACCAGGAGTTTTGGTTTTGCTCTTTGCTCGCTTGCCTATCGGGCGACAGGCAAATCAGGAAACCAGGGCGGCCCACGGTGAGTCTTGTACTGAGGTATTCCACGAGCCCTTGGAGGACCAGTACCGAGGCAATGTGACCTCAATTCATGGTAGCGTTTCAGTTAGCAAAATTCTTTCAGCTCTCCGGAATCTTAGCAGGATGGCTACTACCTGCACGTACAAACGAGAAAACTCAAGTCCTGCAGCCTGTGCCCCGCCTGCCTCCCCAGCCTAATTAGCTACCCCTCCATTCCTCACTCTCTAGCCACACGCTGGGTTCCAGCTACGCTCACCTTTTCGTTTCTTGAACATTCCAAAATTATTCCTGCCTCAAGGCCTGGGTATCCACTGTTCCCTTCTTCTAGAATGTGCTTCCCCATCTCTTTACATGCAATTCCTTCTCCTCACTCATCTTAGCTCAAATGCCACCATCTCCGAGAGCCTTCACTGTGTTGCCTCATACAAGTGCCCCGCTTCCCTGAGACATAAGCACCAGAATTCAAAGCTAGACCATCCATCTTCTGAGGGGCAATGGGGAAACTTCTTTTCAGTTATTTTAAGTTTTACAAAATAAAACCTTAAGTAAATTTTCCACTCAGTTGTCACAAATTTGAAAATCACTCATCTGTGCTGACCATTAGCACTGACACTATGTGAAGGGTAAGAGTCTTGCCTCTGAATGGAGCAGGTGAGTAGCCAGGTTCCCAGGATGTTCCTACCCAATGGGGCAACTTGCTGAAGGAGAGCTGTCCTTCATGCTGGGAGAGGCTAGTGCAGGAAGTTTGGGAGGAACTTTCCCACTAACCTTTGCTGAACCCTTTATCTAAGACCGAGAACTTGGTGATGAGTTGGGTGGGAAGACTTTCAGGCTGTTCCCTGAAGAACATGTTGTTAATATTCTAATAGTGGTGGAGGTGGTAGTGCTGGCCCAGAATTCCCTCCTACATACCCAGCCAGGGTGGAGAGCAAGGGACAGGAGTCTCCTTGGCTAAGTATTTGTCCTACATACTTGCACTCAGTCACAAAACATCCATGCTCATGATGAAACTTCACCTCCTGCCCACTTTCCCCAGTTCTTCCCTGCCATGCCTTTTACATGTACTCAGGAGTCTCTGGAAAGAACTAACAACTAAGAAGGATAAACCCTGGACTGGGAGTCAAGAGACATGGGTTGGATTCTAAATGCGCCTCTTCCCTGCTGAACGAACCTGGTCAAACTTCCTGCCCCTCCTGAGCATCACTTTCCTCACCTGTAAAACGGGAATGTGAACCCGCTCCCGCCAACACTGCTGGCTTACTTAAGGCACACTACATAAATCCATGATTCTACAAACTACTTGCTTTAATAAAGAAGAAAGAGGACCGAAGAGGCACTGAAGTCACACAGACGAATTGTCCCTTTCCCCTAAGAGGTCCAAGTGAGACAGTAGCACACAACACTGTAATCAGCAGCGATGTCGATGTCACAAAAAGACTCCCATTTGGATGCCTGTACATAAGAAACCTCCTTGAGGCTTTGAGAGTAATTTGATTTGCATGCGTTTGGTTTGCCAACAGATATTTAGGAGCCTACACGCCCCAGATGCATAAAGTTAATCTGCCTTTACTGCTATAAAGTACTCTTCACTCGTCCCTTGATTTGATAGACGGCCTTCTGCCTCCCCCCACCTCCCCAACTCCAGTCTCCTGGGAGCTGAGCCTTCAAGCACTAACTATTATTTATTTACTTTTTCCAAGTTTCTGGGCACAGTATTAGCAGTTTTCACTCACTTTTTCCTTGTTCCCGCAACAGCCCTAGGAGATGGCTACGGGGCATACCCTCATTTTACACACAAGAACACCAAGGATCGAGGAGGTTAAGTGGCTTGCCCAGGTCACACAGCACAGAAGGGGTGGACCAGGTTATTTCGGCTCCGAGGCCCTCTTTATTCACTGCATAGGCGAGAGAACAGGACTTCCAACCTGCACGGTGTCCTCTGTTTATTTTACCATAGACGTGACCACGAAGAGAGGTCACGCCGCTCCCTGCACGCCCCCCAGGTCCTCTCTGCCAGCTGCTCTGGGCGCTCGCAGCTGCCCGCACAGTCGGCCCCACAGCCGCCCATCCGCGCAGCCAGCTCTGATTGCCCCTGAAGTCAGACATCCGAGGGCAGTTCACTTGACGCAGATCAGCAGGACTTTCCACCCCGCAGAGGACCCAGCCTTGCCAAGTTCTCTACCAGCCAGGCTCCTGGACGTGGGCCTTGTGTGTTCCCATTGCATAAGTGTTATTCCAGCCAGTTCCTGGAATCGGAAATATGGCAAACCATTCACCTGGGGTGAGCCCTTGCCCAAAAGGGAAGGTTGTTTGGTTAGCTGCACTCTCTCCTTCCAGGAGACTAGCTTGTGAAAAAGTTTGTCTAGCAGGGTCCATTTCCTAAGCCAAACTTGTCTTATTTTCCCTCCTCTTCAGCCACCCAACACATACTTTTCTCCCAAAGAGCTCTCAAATACTCCTCAGAGGCCTCTGCCCTACTTCGGGGCCCCTCATCTCGGAGGCAATTGCACCAGGGCCTCCTTGCTGGCCTCCCAGGCTTCCTGCCTCCAGACAGACCCAGCTCTAGGCCAACCTCCACGTTGCAGCCAGAAGGATCTTTCCAAATGCCAGTCCTACTGTGTGAGGCCCCTGTATAATTCTTTCAATGGCTCTCTAGCATCTGAAAACTAAGTGCTTATCTATTATTTGAGTTGTTTGCAATGAGAAGGTAGCGTTGTTATAATGTTTTAAGATATGCTTCCCTCCCTAGGCTGTAAGTTTCTGGAGGTAGGAAGAATGTCTTCTTTGTCTCTATATCCCTAGAATACAGTTCAGTGCCCTACACATAGTAGGTTAGTATTCAAGATGTGTTTATTGAAGTTCAATGAACTGATACTTACTAGTTACCCAGAGCTCATAAAAAGCACGAGATTTCCATGTAACCAGACAGGGTGGATAAAATTCCAGCCAAAACTGAGTTTAGTCAGTTGTGTACAGCATTATCTAAGATAAAGATACAATTTTTGTTACAATTTTTGCTACTGAAAATGGTTCTTAGACTCTCTTTGTCAATTAATATTAGACTAGAACTCCAGGCTGGGATCCAATTGTTTGTCCAAATCTCTGGTAAAGCCAACGAAAAAAATGGTGCCCTTTGAATTGCCTAGGGATCCTCATTTTGATGAGCTTCCAGGACAGAGTGGAGGTAGCAAGTGGAAATTACCAGGAGAACAACTAGAGCCTTCAGCTGTAAATTCCCATCTATATGGAACTCCAATGATAGCCTTTCCCAGAGCTTATCTTGGGGGCAAATATACATTCTGTCATGTGATAGCCCTGTGACATGTAGCAAACCACTTCTTGAGACTTGATATTTGCATCTGTTCACAGGTTAATTGTGATAAACAAATAAAGGCATGTATATCATAATTTGTATATTGGCTGATGAATTTAAAGAATACAGAAAACCACTGACATTATTAAAGTTACTTATGCACAAATCTGTCTCTCCGGGGAGATGGGGCACTTGAATTGGAAGGATCCTGTTTCACGTATCCTGTCTTCTTCAAAGTTCCTGGGGGATGGTCTCGAACTGATCAGGTGATCAGCCAATGATTTGGGCAGCACCTGACATAAGGCCTGGATATGTAGGCAACACTGGCCTTCAGTTCTAAAGAACAAGACCAAGGCTATAGGCACGGCCATGGGTCCGTGGCAAAATCTCCAAGGCAAAAAAGACACATGACCAGGGAACACCGCAGACGGTCCAGGCTTCCAGAGGCTTCTCAGGGGACCATTTTATTTCCTTCATTACTGAATTTGTCCAAGTTTTTGATTCATCCTGCAATACCATGAGCTCAGAAACCTGGTTTTGTCAGCCCCCAAGAGCTGACCCTTCTCTCCTATACACCAAGAGCTCATCTCCTGGAAACCAGATTCCTCAGGTGTTATTGTACCATGAGAAGGAGAAGGTATAATCACATGGAGGTGGAACCCACACATTGGCACAGCTCGTGCATTCCCTTCCTGCAGTGGGCCACACTGCTTGGGATGTCACATCACACACACCGAAGGTTATCGAGTGAACCAGGCATCAGGGCAAGAGGAACTAGATGAATAAACTATCTAACAGCACCTAGTTAAGACCGTCTGGTGTGATTCCTAGCACACAGCATGGACAGAGTGCCAAAACTGCCTTCTATGGCTCTGCTTCCCTCCTTCTTCCAATATATTTAAAATCTATGGCTGGATTAAGATCAGCTGACTCTCAGAGTTACGGGAGCCATCCTGTCTCCTCACTAATCCTCCTGTGCCTGTCTTAAACTTTAGCTCTCAAAGGATAATCTTGTTTCCATATTTCTGAGTTCTCCCAGCAAGTTCCTTGTAATCTCATGTACTGGCAACACAGTGGTTTTCCTTGAGAACAGCCCGGTAGGATAGAAGGAGCATAAATCTACAGTCAAGAAACTGGGATTAACAACAAGCTCAGACACTTTGATGAAATGAACCTCACCTCCTCATCTGTTAAGTAGGAATTAAATGCTATTAACTCCTCCTCTAAGGTAGTAGCAAGGGTGAAATGAGGTCGAGGATGTCAGCAACCCCATATGACATGCTAGTCATCATTTCTGGTTTGAGTTTTCTTTAATATCTAAAGTCTGGGAATAAGAGAGACACAATTTGGCTCTCATTAAGCCATTTTTTAAATTGACGCAAACAGAAAAACCACCCTTAAAATATCAGGCGGGGTTTAAGACTCAAGCACTACGTAGATGTCTTCTCTCCCAGACCATCCATATGTCTTCTGTGTCCAAAATACTGGTCCCTGACTTCCCTAAATGATATGTCTGAGGAAGCACCCAAATGCATGTATTTCCTGAAGAAGCTGCCTGTGAAGAAGTACCATGTTTTTACTCTATCTTACACATAACTGGAAGTTCCAGTGATATGAAAGCCAAGGACTGGGTGGGGAGTCATCCAAAAAATAGCCAGACTTTCTGGATACCAGAAGGAGTTCACTCAGGGTTGGATTGATTTAGCTGTCAAGTAGTAGCAGACACAGGATTCTTTTTTAATGAGGGCTAAAGAGCCTACCCTCTGTAGAATATGAACAGTATTTGGCAGATGAATCTACCTACTATGGGGTTATCCATCTGGGATCAGCTCAAATGTGGTCCAAACAACTGGGAGGTCTTTGCAAAAACATCCATTGCTGTTCACTGCAGAACAGTACACTGTTGAAACCAAAGCAGATGTTGATTCCCCACTTTGCATTCTCTACTGGCTTTGACTCTCATGCCTCAGTACTTCCTAACACCCACCCTTTGTTTCAGCAAGATATAGCTCCTGACTCTAATCTCCTCGTGCCCTGTCCATTGCTGACCTCCATGCTGATACTGTTATCAGTCAACAATTGGAAGGGGAGGGAGGGCCCACAATCCCTCACATCTAGCATGGTGTCTAGACCAAGAAGTAATTTCATGAGTGTTAACTGGGTGAATAAATGAGTGAGCGAATGAATGAGTGAATAAATAAACTAATTAATGGAAGCCTGTGCCTTCCTTCCTCAAATATAAATATGTTGATTTCCTTGTTTTATTCTGGGATGGTCCACATTACATGGTTCTCACAACACAGCAGAAAAACAAGCCAGTGAAACTGGGGGATCAAAATGAGTTTCAGGTTAATTGGGTTTAATTCCCAACTGTCCAATGATAGCCTAAGGGATCCTGGCCCCAGTACTAAGATCTTGGTGCACAGGTTCAGTGTAAGCTCTGAATAGTAACATGTTCCATGTAGGCAATGGGTGTTCTTTAGAAGCTCACATTGTATCTCCATGGGGAATGACCCAGTTCGATGTCACTTCTCTTATGTCAGAAGACGGTCCACAGAGATAAGAACAAAATGGATTCTTCTCAAGGATCAAGACATGTGTGCTTTCCTTAGAGCTGCTATAAAATCTAAACATAAGTATCCTCTATTTACCACTGAGAAAACTGAGTCTCCAAGAGGTGAGGTGAGTTGCCCAGAGTCACATCACTAGTTCATGGAGCCAGGATTCAAATCTAGGCCAGTCCGTGCTCTTGCCACCCACTCAAGAGATGGCTAGGTAAGTGGTCCTCGAAATTGTCGGTACCCGGAGGGATTGTTAAAATCCGGATTGCTGGGCCTCACTTCCAGATTTTCTGATTCAACTGGTCTAGGATGGGGCCTGAGAATTTGCATTTCTAACAAGGTCCCCAGTGAAGATGTTGACACTGATCCAGGGATTATACTTTGAGAAATATTTGGCTAAAGTATCAGAAAGGACTCTTACTTGCTGCAGTTAATAGAAATAAACTGGAGGTAATTTGTCCAAAAAGAAAAAAAGAAAAAAAGGCGCATTTTATCCCACGGATATAAGGGCATCTCCTGAAACCCAAAGGAAAAAACATAATTGGGTCTCAATGCTTCTCTTTGAAATTCATATTAATATTTATACTAGCTTCAGAATCTGCTCTCCTGTCCCGTGACAGACGACATGGTGGAAATATCTTCCAAGGTTATACCATGTAGAGCCAGCAGCCCAAGGAAAGACTGGATCTCTCTCACTGTCCCAATTCCAATTCCCAGAAGCTTGCTTGAGTGGGCTGCACCTTCCTGATCAAGTCTCTGTGACCAGGACAGTGGCATGGATGGAATTAGGCAGTGGCTATCAGAGCCCCATCATTGTAGCCACATAGGTTGACAAAGAAGCATAGTTCTTAGAGAAAGGAATTGGGTGGTAAAGCCAATGGCTGACCACTATGGCTGGGGTGCAAGACGCGAGCATACAGATCAGTAAGGAGTGAGAAAGCTACATCAACCAGGCTCAGTGACAAGAATGTGAACCGCGGTTGGGAAGCCTTTCAGAATATGTGGATGATGGCCTTCAGAATATAATACTTTTCTCTTGTACTAGACACAGTAAACAGTAAATCCATCTGGTTTGCAAATTCTCTTAAACAAGTCTACACAGACAATTTCTAGGGCTAAATAGAGCCAGTTCTGTTTTCTTAGAAGAACAATGAAATGTGGAATTTAGACCAGTGCAGCTGGCCAAGCTGGGTCAGGGAAAAGGCACAGATTATACTTATTAATGTTTTGCAAACCCACCCAATCCCTGCCCTTCCTACCACCCTTTGCCTCTCTTCACCCTACCCTGCAAGGAAAAAGCCTAAAGTTGCTACGGAAGGGTCGAGACAGAATTTCAAGCAGATTGGATCAGATGTTCAGCAAAAACATATCTCCCGGGTCTAGTACTGTGTTTCCGAGAAGGACACATCGCACCAGGCTATTAGCTGCCCTGCCAAGCTCCGATCGCTGTTCTGGCACCCCTCTTAGCCACAGGTGTGAGTGCCGAAAATTTCCATAATGGGAGCCTGGAAAGGGATAGGTGCTAGTGGGAAGCACAGTGGAAAGGACATTAAGATATATGATCAAGCATCAGCAGATGCGACTTCGGACTCTAAGAAACCAAGCAACCGGCCCATGTCAGGCTGTCAAATTCTCTGCCCTTCCTTCTCAGCTGATATTGGAGAGCACTGTCATCAGTGTCCTTCTGATTCACTAGGTTGTTATACACAGCAAAGTGAGCAGCCGAGAACGTCATGTATGAGGCCAGGGCAAGGCCACCACAGGCATATGTGGCGTTCTGTGTAAATTAAAGAAAGGCACGCCCTCCTCTGTGTCAGAGCACATGATTTAGTTAGCTGGGCATGGGCTGCATCTTGTTCCCTCAGCTAGGCATCGTCGTACAGGAAATACCTCTGCCACCTTCACAGTAACTTTGCGTCACCATGGCCCTTTAAGAATAAGGTGAATCTGTGCAATTAGAGAGGCCTCGGGGCAGTATCAATCAGCCTTGGTGATAACCAGAGGCAAGGAGAACCATCATGGCAGCTGTAACGTCTGTCATCCCAACCCAGCTTAGAAATCATTAGCTGAAATGATCTCTCCCCATCTAGAAACCCACGCTTGCACCAATCGGGTGAGGCGGAGGAGAGAGTCATGAATACGCTCACATCAACGTATTTGGCTGGAAACTTCTGCACCATCGAGAAAAAACGGTTTTTAGAGGCTTCAAGCTGGCTGGTTTTAATTTACATATTTTCCCAAAACCCCCTGCAGCCTCTCATTTCCTGGGTCTTACTATATTAGGTCTATGCTTACAGTTCCTCCCATTACCATGTCTATGTAATCTGAGTAGAGGGTTGGTGTTTAAAATTATTTAAAATCCATGTATTCTCAGCCGCGAGAGTTTGTTAACACAAGTGGGTGTTAGCCCTGCTTCCCCCTACCCTGCCCTTTTTTTTCTGCTTGTTGCTAGACACTTATTTATTTATTTATTTATTTATTTATTTTTGTTCTGGTTTTCTATTGAACCTACATCCCTATTTGAATTTTTGTTTTACTTCAGTGTTCTGCATGGGTCTGTTGAACCACATGCCCAAACCTCAAGGAACCACAACAAGAGGCCACACGGCACCAATCTTGTTCTCTGTGCACTGGGTCCTGAGCTATTTGTCCTTATCTCTCCCTCGAGCCTTGCTCCACCTTGCTTTTGACACTCCTAGGTTCTGACTTCATTGTCCATTTTCCATTTACATCTTTACCTTGCCTAGGGAACTTGACCCTCCAAGCCCTTTCTCCAGCTATAGATACTGAGGTCACCTCCCAGCTAACAACACTCTGGATTCCGGTTGTCTCCTCCCAACCTGAACCATTTTGGGCCAATACCTCTCCTGACCTGGCTCTGTATACCCTGGGGGCCTCACACAGTCATCATGCCCTTCTTGAGTTACATGCTCATGAGGCCATCCAACCTCATGCACAGGCAAAGAGTAAGGAGGGCTGAGGAAAAACCTCAGGTACATTTGGAAGGAGCAGACAGGTGTCTCTTCTTCAAGATGAGAGAACTCACCCTTCCCACTTTCGAAGAAAAACATGAACCTTCTGGAAATATAGCCTGAATCCCTTACTAATAAACTAACAGGGAGACCTCAGTGATGCCAAAATGGAGTTTTAGGAGGCTTAAAAAGGCTGTAAATGTGTTTCATAAAGAGTCAAGTGAAAAATCAATATAGGTTCTCATTCAAGTTGCTTGTCAGTTAATGCTTCCTAGATTATTTTGCCTATAATAGTTTAACCTCCGGGTATCATTTTAAATCCTTGCATGTTTCTGAAATCAGGGTAGGGGGAGATCTCCCTACCCCCAGGCTGGTTCCACTCAAATTCACCTTCAAAAGCGGCCAGAGACCCTACCATTTGCCTACTGGGAGGCCCTCAGTGATTTCCCAACACCACCAGCTCTTTGGTCTGGACACAAGGCCCTACAGGCCAAGGGCCTGCCTACTTATCTATTTAGACATCTGTCTCCCTCTCAAGGCTCTCTTGAGGCAGGGCCTATGTCGTCTTTTCTTCTGTATCACCATCAAAAGTCATTCCCAGCACATGGTAGACACTTAGTAAATGGTGATTATATTGATTGATTGATTTAATATCATGGACAAAGTGCTCCTAATTGGAACCTAATCCTGTTTATTTAACTTCTCATCTTTCTGTGAGGAAAAAAAGTGAAGTGACTTCACTGTGTTTTCAGCTGCCGAACCGCAGCAGCCCTGGGCCTTGCTGAAGCAAGTTCACAGACCTAAGGGATGATGTAGCCAGGTCTCCCTCCACTGTCAGTGTCAGCAAGGCCGTAGTCCTTGAACTTGAAGCCTTCCCTGGTTGGCAATGTGGAAAATAACTAGAAGCCACTGAGAGTTCGCAGCCAAGGAGATGTTTTTCTAGTCCAAACCCACACACCCAGACAGCCCCAAGAGATCCTGAGGGCAAGTGAACGTCCGTTTGCACAGGAACTTGACTCCCCACGGAGGCCACCCTAGCACCAAGCCCACCCCTGTCTTATTCCCCAATGCCCAGCTCCTGACGCCCACTTCCTCTTCTGCGTTCCACAACAATGAGGTGTTCTGGAGATCCGTCTAGCTTCTGTTCCTGCTTGCCACCAAGCCTGAATGCCTCATGGAAAGGTTTCTACTTCTCTAAATTTTCTTCCAAGAATGTGGGGATCCTCTGCTGTCCAGTAAAGCCAGGATCCTCACATGCCCTCAATAGGTTGCAGTTCAAGAGCTCTCTCCTTGGTAGTTCTTGATAGTGTGAAGTAGCGGTAGCCATGCTTCCCACCAGAGACCCTCGTTACACCCCCAAGACCCAAAATAACCCAGCAATGGAAGCACAAAGCAAAGGTCAGAACTACCCCCAAGGACAAGCAGGCACTTGCCTTGTCAAGCTGATGATGTTTCTGCTAACTTGGGCTCTTTTGTGAAAGGCAATTTCTCCAGCAGGCAGCTGAAATTAGGGTGGTAGAGACACACAGTGTCGACAGTAGAGAGAGCAAGAACTGCGGAACCAAAAGGTCCAGGTTTAGGTTCTCGCCTCCAGCTGTGGGATCTTTAACAAGTCATCAAACCTTTCTGAGCCTCTCTTGCCAAGAGTCTATGAAGTTAGACAGATAGAAGTCTGCCACATATATAACAAGCAAGTAGAGAAACAGAAAAATTATGCCTTCCCTGAGTGTCAGCTTCTTCCTCCATGAAAACCGGAGCAAAAATATTCCCCCTTGAATGGTCTCAGCAAGCCCCCGAAGTTCAGAGAGGTTCAGTAGCTTCCCCACGCAGACCGGGCCCAGTCCTGCCTAACTCTAGAATCACGCCTTCCAAGTCTGATGTAGCCAAAGTACAATAAGGCACATACATTGCTTCTGCTTTGAGCAAACTCAAGGGTTTGAGAGAAATTATGGAAATTATGTTTACATGTAAAAGTATGTGTCTTGTGCCCCTATAAATTCAGTAGAGTCATCTTGGATATGCCCCTTTTTCCTTGGCTACTGGACAACCAGATCCAGGTTTGTGGCTCCCCAGTAGCAAGATAAAGGACTTACCAACCACTGTGGTGTGTGTACTTACCTCACCTGCCTGAGTTTGCTTCTTTCTCCTTTCCTACCTTTATCTTCCCTTTGCTATGCTGTTTGACTTGAAATATCCTTCCTCTTGTTATTTTGAGTGTATCTTTGTAAGCAAACTGCCTTTATATATTTTGTGGAAAGATGGATGATGAATAAATAAATAATTCACAGCTCTGCTCTGCCCCTAATGGAGTATAGACGGGTCAGGTTTAGACACTGCTTTTGGCGAATGACTGGTTTCAATCCCTACTTTCTGTGAGGCCACTGCCTTTAAAGCACTTTCATTCCTAAAGTTGGGACCACTTGTCCTCTCCCACTCTATCTACAAGTTTATTAATTAGGGGCATTGATGAGCCTCCATGTGGGTGGTCGGGATTTAGGGAAACAAGTACGTCAGCCTGCTGGGCCCCCTCAGAGGGTGGTCCCAGTTTCAACGAAGGTGTTCCATATGTTTCTGGCAAGCTATGCCTCGGGGCTCCATCAGGGGCACTGAGTTCCCATCAGTCCCTGTGCCCACCCTCTGTTGAGATTTCCTGCTCAATCCCCAAGTTCCTCCAGAACTGGGCCTTTGCTCTTGTCAGAGCCTGTTCGAGAGCCTGGAGTCCTAGCGCCAACCCAGAGACCTTCAGCCGTGGCAGGATGTGAGCACAAAGTGGGCGAACTTGCAAGGAAAGGAGCTAAGGCTGCGCTCAGAGTTGACTTTAAAGTCAGTGGGTCAGAACAGAGATATGCAAATTTACCTGGAGGACCTAGAAAGGCTCTGGGCAGGAGAGGCTGGAAACCCCCATGACTTCCAAAGAACGATGAGTCACACTGCAGCACAGCTGGCCAACCTTTTCTATTGAAAAAAAGAGAAGGTCATAAAGTCAAAGATTTGGTCAAACAACTTATATTATACTAATATTATAACCCCATTGGCAGTGTGATAAGTAATTGAGAAGCCATTAAACACTTTAGGTATCTATTTCTCCTTGTTCCTACGTCATGCTTACTATACAACGCTCCCAGTAGGTCTCCTTGCAAGGAGAGCATGAGGCTATTATGACAACAGGAGCATACCGTCCCTGTAACCTTGATTTAGCAAGTTACATGAACAATTTCAAGCAAGCACCCTGAGACCATCTGCATTCCCAGGAGGAGAGTCTACTGCAAGCAAGCACCCTTGGCAGGACTCACCCGTCCCCCTGTGCAGTTGGGCCAGCCTCTAACCACTGACCAACATCCCGTAGGTGAGCACAGTTACCAGAATCCCATTCCTCTTGATCCAACCAGTTTCATTGCCTAACCAACTGAGATGCATACCTTCCCTCCCACCTGGGTCCCTGGCCACTACCACCCTGCCCAGCTCAGACGGGAAGTAGAGATTGTCTCCTTGGGTAACTAACATATTCAAAATTTTCATATCCTAGTACACAGTATAATAGGAACTGGATCAAGGGGCAAGAAGGTGGGATTACAAGAATATGGCTTTACTAAAACAGGTATTTTGTGTCTGGCTATCTGACTGGAAAATGTCTTTTTAAACTCTCTTGTTAAGGGAGCAAGGAAATAGGATTGTTCACCCACTGCTGGTGGGAAATAAAATTTTTGTAACTTCCCTAGGGAAAAATTTGGCAGTGTGGTATTTTGAAATGTCTTTAAAACTCAAATGTACTTTAAATAATCAATTTTATTTCTAGGAATTTACCCTAAGGAAGTAAAGATATACACCAGGATTAAGCTGCAAGGATGTCTCTTACAGTACTTTTTTAATGCTAGTGAAAAACTAGAGAAAAACTACATATTTAACAAAAGATTGGTTAAATAAATGGCACATTTATATAATGAAATACTATGTGGTCTTTTTAAATGATACAGAAAACACATTTATAGACACAGAAAGATTTTATAATATATAATAAGCAGAGAAGGTTACAAATACATACATGGGAAAAACATGAAAAGACTTAACAATAGTCTTATATAGTCATTGAATTGTTCAAGAACTTGTGACGAGTGCTGAAACTGATGGGTACTAAACAGTGAGCTATTTTCTCTCTCAGGGCAGCGCTGTGACTCATACAAGTTCTAGCAAGTGCAATGAGTCCTCAGGGAGCTCCAACTGCTGAAACATTCTTTTCTCATCAAAATGTGACAAGTACAGGGTTTGACGAGTTCTGAAGCTGACGAGTTCAGAGGTATGACTGTATTTGAATAGTAGAATTTATGGGTAGTTTTTATTTTTGACTTATTATCAGTACTTCTTTTTAGACAAAAGTATGCATTACTTGTATAATAAAAAACACAATAAAATTTGTTTTGTTTTGTTTTGTTTTTCAAAGGGTATGGTCTTTGTAGTCACACAGGTCGAGCTTCAAATCCCAGCTAAGCCACTGATTTAGCCGTGTGACCATGGAGATATACTTACACTCCCTGGGTCTCAGTTTCCTCATATCCAAAACGAAGACACTAGCATATTTTTCACAAGATTCTTGTGAGGATTAAATCGGGAAGCATAAATAAAGTACCTGGCACAGAGCTGACACTGAATGACATTTTCCCTTCCTTCCTGGATGTCCAAAAATACCTTATAACAACCATTGACGAAGACAAGATGGTCAAACACACACTGAATCATGTAAAATGTGCATTTGAAAAATCAGGAGAAACCCATATTTAATGCTGTACCCTTAATTCTCCCCTCTCTGACCTCCCCACCCCATGCGGCAGCAAAATCTGAGATCTCCGTTGTTAGCAAGCCTGTCTTGCAATCCAGGTGGAGGCGGGCAGGTAGCATTACCCAGCCCCACCAGTAGGCGGGGCTGGTTTCTGCCCTGTATTGTCACAGAGCCTGGTACACCCACTGGCCTGCAACAGGCAGCACAACCCATGGAAGGCTACCTCAGTGGAATTGGCTGGAAACTTCTGAAACCCTCTTCTCTCGCTTCTACCTGCTTCCACCTCAGTTAAGTTCTGGTTCATGGTTCCTCCTCCAGTTTGAATTCTCACACTTAACCACTTTGGCCTTGAGCTTCCTCGTTCATGATTTTGATTCTCTATCAGGACTCCAGCCAGGATCTGTCCTGCCTCCTCCCAGCTTCTCGTTCATTCACTCTCCAAATGTTATGGCCACCTGGTAGGTTTTAAGCTTTGTGGCAGGATATAAAGATAAATCAATCAGAGTCTGGTGGGGAAACCAACAGAGACATAGACCATCACACTGTAAAACTCTGTTACAGTGACTATTATTATTTTAATACTTCTATAGGACTTATTTTATGACAGAAGGTGTTTTGGTAAGTTTATGTATGTTAAGCTTTTTTCAAATCTCACAGCCTACCTTTATGAAGTAGGTAAAAATTATCTCTATGTTGGGGGTGGGGGGGGATAAGGCACAGAGAAGTAATTTGCCTAGGATAGCAGAACCAAAATTTGAACTGAAACTTCTTCACAGTCTTAAAAATGACTGACGATATTACAGAGCTTTCCTTCATGTGGGTCACATCCAGTGATAGTTCCTGTATTAGAAATTAAAATTGAGCATTTTTTAAACATTTATTTATTAATTCCTTTAACATAACAATAGTAAATCCATTACATGCTGATCTAAATAACATAATTTTAAATGAAAAAAGTTATGTAACGATTAGTAAGAATTCCAATGTTTTACATGGTTACCAATATTTTTAATGTCTGACTACAACACCCAGATGATAAGTGGTGGTTTTTTCAAGACTAGTTGCAATGAGGAGCCTGACAGTTCATAGTAAAATATACAATTTTACTGAATTCTTATTTTTCTTTGAAATCAAATTTTACCATTGGCTGTAGATACCATCCATCACTTGTTTTCCTTAAAGGGAAACCACCCCCCTCTTCATTATTTGGAAAACAATTAAAAATCTGCCAACTACCCCAGTCTGACTAACCATAGTACATTTGCCAGTCATTCTTTCAAGAGAAAATGGTGTTCCGCGAAGAAATGCCCCGCTCCCAACTCCGACAGTCTCCCAGCGCTGTTCCTCATGACTACCACTGTGCTTTGGGGCCTAGTAAAAATGCTCTATGTGCACTTGCCACTTCATCACGCAAAAATTACAAAGACAGATACCCAGCATTGACATTTAATGAATTTGATCATTTCTGCTTCACTAAGGACATTCTTAAGTGGAACTGGCTTTTTTCCTGCATACATGTGGTCATGCGATACACACATGTGATCACATAATGAGCACGACTACAGCTTGGTAGCATCACGTTGCTTCATACTGCAGCACAGCAGTTTTACCCTCTGCTGTTTTGCACCATCAGTTCCAACAGCAACTCAGTGAAAGGGCAAATAACATCTTAGTCATAGTATGAAAACAATTTTGATCCCAGGAACCCCTGAAAGTGTCTCAGGTTCCTCCAGGGTCCCCAGACCACACTTTGAGAACCGCTGCCCTATATGATGCTGCCTGGGATACACTTGGAGCTCTGTGGGCTTCCTCGTGGAACAAAGTCCACGTTAAAGCCCTGCCCTAAGCCCAGACTAAGTGTGACCTCTGCAACCTGCCTGACCGTGGCCAGCCCCTCTCCCTGGCCTCCAAGGGTCAGGCCCATCCCTTAACTTCAAGGTTCTGGCTTAGACAGACCACCGACTGCCATCTGTCCTCAAACTAGGCCATCTAGGCTAGGCAATACTTCACTTTACCCCATGCCTATAGACAGAGTGGAACTCATCTGTCCCTTGTCCTGACTTTGTGCCAGGCATGACATCATCGAATTGAATTCTCATTAACACCCCTGCAAGTTAGATATTCTCATCCCCATTTTGCCAGTGAAGAAACTGAGGCTCAGGGAAGCAGGATCCCCACACAGAACTCTCTGACCTGACAGCTAAGTCCTTGCACTGCCTTCTGGTCCATTCTCACAGTCCTGTTCCCACCGCCTGTCTAGACTTCCTCCCCTTTGGTCCTCCTGCTGGTGAGGTTCCAGCATGGCTCACACCAAAATTTCCTGAAATGAGAAAATTCCCAGCACTGGAGGTTTTACTCATGCAGTGTCTCAATTCCTAATATTCACAAATCACTCAGATGTTGGAAACTCTGAGACACTTTAGTCCCTGGAATAGATAACTGATAAAGTCAGAGCTGGGCTCGCTTCTGCCATTGTCTGGAGTGTGTGAGCCCAGGGGATACAGACCTTCCTTTGCGGGGGCGGGTACTTCCACCCAAGCCGACGGTTTGTCATCTCTGTCTTTGTACTGAACAAGGGGTTGACATCCTCCAGTCCCTGCCTTCTTCCTCAGTGCCAGGGGCTCCCCGAAAAAGCCACAGCCCATTCAAATCAGTCACAAAACAACTCCCCAGGATGTGACCAGGATAAGAATCACATCCAAAGACATGGGTTCAGGAAAGTTTTCCCAAAATAAACCCAAAGCTTTAGTAAATAAAGCATTAGGAATATTTTGGGAGAGCAATTTCACAGAACTACCAAAAAAAACCCCAAACAAACAAACAAAAAAAAAACTATTGTCCACAGCCATTGTTCAGACATTCTTCATTTCTGGTACATTTTGTTAAGTAGAGGTTTCATATCTGACATTGATGCAAGGGGGAAATGACCCATGTTTATGAAAATTATACCATTTCTTCAGAGGGTAAGAGTGTCCCTTAAGCACTGGTTGCAACAGGGCAGAGAGTTTGATGAGGATTCAAGGTTGTGGTGATTAAAGCCAGGCTAGGAGGAATATGTAATTTGTGCAAAAGAGCTGGGAGAACAGTGGCTAAGGGAGAACGCCATTGAATATATAGGAAGGGGGCATGGCCATGCAGTCTTGGCTCCAGAGGGGAAGTAGGGGCAGAAACACAAAGAATGATTTCACGGGACATAGAAACGACAACAATTGGCATAAGGAAGAGCAAAGCGTTAGGTATAATGGACACCAGCTAAGCCTTCACTTACACATTCTGTCAAGATAAACAGATCCTGTCATTGCAACTGTGATCTTCTTGCAATCGCTCATTCATCCAATGTTTCAAAAGTACACACCCTTAGCTGGGCTCTGTTATCCTAGTGGTGGAAACACTGTCTGTGCCCTCAAGAAGCTTCCAGGCCAGTGCAGGGGAGAAAACATGTAAACAGGCAAGGATGGGGGGGTAACCAATGCCATCATTCTGACGGGGAAAGAGGTCTACCCAGGAAGGCTTCTTAGTAAACATGGAGTTGACAGAGTTAAACTCCCAGCGAGGATGGTGGGTGGGGTTTAGACAGATTGGATGTTGAGAACAGCATGATACTCCCAAAGATATCAGTCACCAACTTTCTTCAGTCTGCATTATATCCCTTTACTTAAATCCTTCGGAATTGGTAAAACTTCTAAGGCCCTTAATTTAAGCATGATAAGCAATAAATTATTATATTTAACTTAGAAACCCAGCATGATCTAGTGGTGAAACACAAGGGACTGGGGTCAGACAGACCTGGGTTTGCCCTGGGCCTCTGCTACTTCCTACCTGTGGACAAGTTGCTCAATTTCTGGGAACCACATCCACCTCACAGGGATGTTATAAGAAATAGGATGAAGCAATTAGAGTGTCTAGCACATCACATTTCATTGTGTCTCTGCGAGCAAGTGACCACATTCCAAATATCCCTCAATGCCACAGACTACTCTTTCTCTCCAGCTCCACAAGCTCTGCCCGGGCTGCCATCATCTCTCACTTAGACTCTGGATGACCTCAGCACTTTTGTCCCCACTTCCTGTCTTGTTCCCCTTCGGTCCATTCTTCACACAGCAGCCAAAGCTGCTTGAAAACGCCTACATGCCGTGCCTTTCTCTGCTTCTAACCCTTCGATAGTTCCCACTCCCTTCTCCTCAGACATTGTGAAACGAAAACGGCTCACAGGGCCTCCATTATTTGAACCCTGCCCCCACTCGGCCTCATCCGCCACCACAGCCCCATCCCACACCAACGCACTTTCGCCTCCAGGACTCTGAGTGCGCTTCCTTCTGCCTGGAACACAGTCCCTGCGCCCCCTGCCTGGCGCCTTCTCCAGGCTAACGCCTCCTCCTTCCCAGTGCTCTGGGCTCCTATGCCTCCTTCCGGAATAGCTCCGTGACGCTCCCCCTGCGAATGCCACCGCAGAGTGGGATTTAGTGCCGCCCCCCACACTCTCATAAACCCCTACTGCCATTTTCCCCCATTATCATACTCTACTGTAATCTGTTTCTCTGTATCCATTGTTAGATAGTCATGCCTTAGCGGTAGGTTTTGTAGTTTTTATCCCCAGTATTTGGCCTGTTTTGAATGAACAACAACCTCACGGGTAACCAATGGCAGAGATGAGATTAAAACCCAGGTCAATCTAATCCACACTCACAAGTGGCCACCATCCCAGGTGACACTTACCTAAAAACAGGGAGTGTTGTGCCCTTCCACCCCGATCCATTTCTTCCCACCAGCCCCCCAGACTCCCACAAAGTCTACAGACCCTCTATTAAGTGTGGACTCACTATCTGCGGGGAATTCATATCTCCCTTGCAGACTAAGGCTTTATTTGTATTGTGCAAATTTTTTATTTTCAGGGAAACACTCAACCCATTGATTCTGGGATAAACATTTTGGAGTGACAGTGATAAGCAGGGGGCTTTCCTGGGCTTGGGACACTGGCTTCAGGGAGTAGCAAAAACCACACTGCAGCTCAATTCAGGAGAAAATTTCTGGAAATTTGAGCAAGTTGGTTTGGTTCTTACTCATTAAAATGCATTGAGTCAACTGTCCCTCTTTTGTCAACATTTGTGGACTGAAAACATGACAAACAGCTTCCTTTGCTGTTCAAGATGTGGACACTGACTGATAGGGACAAAATCCCTGAGAACAAAAAAGAAGCATGACTGGCTATATACCTTTTTCACATTTGGGGAAGTGCCAGCATATGATAGGAAGACCACAGGTATCAGCTGAACACAGGAGACAACCCCCTCTCCCTCCCCCACCCAGAGTTATTTGAGTCCAGAACGTGAAGGGACTTGTATGTCACACTAAGGAGTGTGGACACTAATGATAATAAGGCCACTTATTGAGGGTTTAAATTATGGTAGACACATTTAATAGATTTCCCAAATCCTGAAAACTAAAAATTATAACCATGTTAAGAGTAATAATAAAGCTAAGAATTATATAACCACAAAAATTTGGAAAATGATGTAGGGAAATAATGGCACGTGCCATTGTCACTCAGCTGCGATGTGACAGAAAAGGAATTCAAGTGTGTCCTTTTTGCTGTGTCTCCCCTGCCTCCCCCTGGTCCCACACACCATCTCTCTTTGGAGTAGTAGCTTCTAACAGTTCTACCTGCTTCCTCTTTTTCTCTCTTCCAATTCAGAATGACCTGTAAAAATGTACATCAGGTTATATTAACCTTCTGCTTGACATCCTCCATGGTAATAGGCATTGTTGCTACTTCCCAGCATCCCTCAGGCTGTGGTTTGGGTAGCATGCACCCCTGCTCCAGAAGACAGACTTGTCAGCCAGTCCCGGGAGTCCCGTTGGCCCTGCTGCAGGAATTGGTAATCTGGGTTTTGCATTCTCTTGGTCGCACAGATTGGGCTGCAGGAATTGGCTAGGGTGTGAGGAGAGACTATTAGCCAGACGTTCAGCATTGAGTATCTTCTGCGGTTGTGGGGAGTAATCTTCTGCGCTCCTTCTCGCTCTCACTCTCTCCCTCCAGGATATGACTGAAAAACAACACAGCCCCTGTGTTTGTGGCAATCATCTGGAGCTGTGCCTGAGGAAGGCACTGGCCTATGGGGACGAGGACAGAGCCAAGGGAATCACAGAGACAAGGAGCTGCAGCCCTGACCGCACCACATCTGAAGCCTCTCCACCTTTCAACCTTTCAGTTATGGTGAACCAATAAACCCGCTTTATTGTTCGAGCCAGTATGGGTTAGGTTCCCTATAACTTGCCACAGAAAGTCTCCTGGGTGATTCAAATGCCTCCTGGTGCCTTTTGAATTACATCCAGACGCCCTACCGTGGTATTAAAGACCCACGAAACTGTAAGATCAATGAGTGGTGAGGGCAAGGACTAGACTTTCATTTACACTGGTATTGCCAGCCCCGCACATCATTCTAGCATAGAGCAGTCACTCTATGTAAAAAAAAAAAAATTCAAATGAGGGCCCCAGATCTCTCCCTCATACATGATCTGCTTCCCAAAGGCAGGCCAGCCCTCTGGGGTCCTGCTGGGGTCCCACTGGGGTCTCACTGCCTCATCTGATGGACTTATCTCTGCAGGTCAGCTGCATTTTGCTCAATATCAACATTGTTAGACTTTCGGCAACCCCATCCGCGTCCTGGGGGAGACTGCCATCAGGGAGGACTTGGCAGTTCTGAATGTGAAGATGGATCAAGAAGTCGTCTGGATTTCTGGACACCCCAGTACGGGGTAGCAGCCCAGCAATGCCCAAGGGGCAGGACTATAAGCGCTCCCTGGAAAGAAACTCTGAAACGGGCTGGAACTCTGTTCAAGTAAACATGTAAGTGGTGTGGGGACTCAGAGTCACTGCGATCTGGGCGCTGACGAGTATGAGCAGTGGGGCCTGGAGAGCGGGCCAGGTGTGGGTCAGAGGAGCACAGTGCTCCTTTTGTTTATCCAACCAGCAGGTTCCTTCCTATCTGCCCAGTGGTTTTCTCTGCTTGATCAACCAGTTACTCTGCTTTGTCACCAGCCTTTGCCTCAATTCTCTGCAGAGTGTTTGTCAATACCTAATTTTATTTATTTATTTGTGTGTTCATTTTTCTCTTTCCCTCTCCAAAATATAAACTCCACGAGAGCAGACACCTTGACCTTCTGGCTGACCACCACGTGCCTTATTCCCAGAAACCCCCAATAAACACACATGAAATCAATGGCCGTGGCCCCATGCCCTCAGAGACCCGCCCCCTTGCAAGGCTGGCTCAGTCCCACCCCTGAGGTGCCACTCACACGTGACCTCCTCAGGGAGGGCTCCGCCCCCTCATGTAGAGAAACCCCTCTCCCACCCCCTCCACACCACCCTACCCCCATCACTTTCTGTCAAGGCACATGTTTATGCCCTTCAGAGCCTTTATCATGGTGTAAAGTTATCTCATGCATTTGTGTTTGCTTGTTTGTAATCTGCTTTCTCAAAGGAAGATCAACTCTGTATCATTCCCTGTTGAATCTCCAAAGGCGAGACATTAAACAGGTGCTCAGTAAACTTTTATAAAAGGATTGAAGGCACAAAGGAGAGGGGCGAAAAGGGAATCTCCAGGGCTCTGGAACCAGCCAACATGAAGAGATAAAAGAAAAAAGGAATTAAGGTTGATTTCAGAGTAGCTTTGTGAGGTAAACAGGGTGGGTTTTGCTGCATGAACAGGACTAGGTCAGCCATGTTGTAACTGTCTCAAAATGGCATAGCAACTGAAGTTCAAATTCTAACCCAGATCTCTCTGACTCATTTTCCAGTTTCCTTTCTACTGAATCATAGAGGTTTCCTGTTGAAAATTCATCTACATGTATGCTTAAAGGATCAACAATCTCCCCTATCCCATCAGTCCAGAGTCTCATGAGGTGGAGAGACTGGCTGTTGGAGAGACCGTAACTAAATCTCTTGGTTTGTTTGTCTTCACAATGCTTCAATTAAACCACTTTAATGAGGCACCAGCAGTCAATACCAGCCTGATATTTTAAAAGTCTCTCCGCGTCTTTGTGTTACAGCCAGACCTCTGGCTTCTCTTTCTCTCAATTATTACCTTAACCGTGCCCCGGAGACCTAAGGAGCCAGTTTATTTTGACTGGGAGATTGTTAAACTGCAGGAGGCAAATGTGAGACACTGCCAGGCTGTGATTTCCACTGCTCCACATGGCCACAGGGTGCTGAGAATAGCCCGGGCCGCTTCCTGCTGGAGGAGGAAATGGCGGCTTCCTCAACTCCCGGAAACATTACTTCCTCTCTGGTGCCTAGCTCTGTGTTAACCAATTAGACAGCCTCTTCCCACCTCGAACCCCCAGAGACCTGGCTCAAGCTTGTAGAAGACATCCTGTTTCCCCTGAGGAAGTGGCCCAGCTTGAAGGAATCTCTAGGGTATTTGAGTGAGGGGTGAGTAGGTAGCGGGGCAGGAAGGGAATGACCAGTAGTAATAATGATAATGTTGTCCAGTGTCAGCTAAGTGCAATGCCCCCACCACCACCCCCTTGTCCTGACACTCGAGGCCTAAGTAAACTTGACCTAAGCTCTTACTGGCCTTTGATAGTCCAGAGTCATCCACGATAGAAAACTCAGTCCTTTTCTAGTTTCTACAAAAAATATGCATGCACCACACATTCCAGGAGATTTGAAACATTGCAGAGGATGTGAGTGGTCACAGAGAACCATATTTCCTGGCAAGTAGCATCAGGGAGAGGGCTCTGGAGCCAAGCTTCCTGGGTTCAAATCCTGCCTCGTACTCCCAGTACCCTATCAGCTATACAATGTCAGGCAGGCCAAGCTCTCTGGGGCTCAGTTTTCCCTCTCTTTTCCTCTGTGTAGGGAAATAGTGGTACCAACCTCATCAAGATTCAATGAGATAAAGCACTTAGAACATACAAAGCACTTGGCAAATAGTTCAGTACTCTATAAATGTCCATGATTGTTTTATTCTGCTTCCTCCTCACTCTCAAAAGGAAATAAAACTTTCCTTATCTCATGAAGAATAATGATACCTCTTCTGTGAAACCTTGGCATCTGCCAGGATCAACGCCCTTGGAATTCCAGCTTCCATAGAAACAAGCCTTCTCCGGGTATGACTCTGAGCATTCTCCTCCTTGTAAGCCACTTGAGTGAATCAATATTTCTCAATCTCATTATCATTTATTACCATTTAATAGCAACCACTCACCTAATGATTTTTTATGCTGTTATCCTATTTTTAAAAAAATAAATTTCATATTTCAGATCAGTTCTAGATTTACAGAAACATTGCAAAGATAGTACAGAGTTCCCATCCAGGTCAGACTCTGATCCCCCAGTTTTTAACATTGTACATGAATGAGGTGCATTTGTTAGAATTAATGAGCCAATACTGACACACTATTATAAGTTGAAGTCCGTACTTATTTAGGTGTCTTTAATTTTACCTCATATCTTTTTTCTGTTCTAGAATCCCATCCCAGATAACACATTATATTTAGTTGGAGTGTCTCTTAGTTCCTCAGACTTTCCTCATTTTTGATGGTCTTGGCAGTTTTACGGATGCTAGTCAGGTATTTTGTAGACCGTCCCTCAGTTAGGCTTTGTCTGACATTTTTCTTATGATGTACCCGGGTTTGGGGAGAAAGAGTACAGAGGTAGAGCTCCATTTTGATCACATTGTGTCAAAGATCCATACCACCAATTTGTCTTATGACTAGTAGTTGGTGTTGACCTTGAGCACCTGGCCGAGGTAGTGTTTGTCAGATTTCTCCACCTTGAAGTCACTGGTTTCTTCTCTGTTTCCATACAATGTTCTTTGGGAGGAAATCAGTGTGTAGAGAGATATGCTTTACCTCCTGGAAGGCAGAGACTCTACATAAGTTACCTGGAATTCTGCTATATGGAAAACTTGTATATTCTCCCCCACTGATTTATTTATTTAATTATGTGTTTACGTCAGTATGGACGGGTGGGTGTTTATTTTTCTATTTTGTATTATAATCCAATATTAGCTTATTTCTTTTGTTGCTCAAATTGTCCCAGCTTTGGTCATTGGGCGTTCTTTCAGTTGCTTCCTGCATCCCTTTGAAACACTCCATCGTTATTTTGTTTTTGAGCACTTTCTTACTTTCTGGTACTTTGAGATTCTCTAGGCTCATCTTACACACTTCCTGCCCCAGTCTTAGATTATCTAAGGGGAACTGGTTCCTTTTATTGTAGAATGGTACAAGGTGTGCTCCTCATGGTGGGAGTGTCATTGCTTCTAGGCTCTCGGCTGACAGAACAAAGAAATATATGTGTGTATACTCACTGGTAGCCTATATATTTTTACACATCTATAAATATTCCTGTATGTAACCATCTTTATCTATATTAAGCTAAACATAGTTCATACTGATGTCTCCAACTCGAATTCATTACCACATGGATCGTTCCATCTTCCTCCTCTGGCTCAACTGCGCATTCTCACTCCAACAGCAAGAAAGCTGGCCCCCACCATCTATCCACTTGTTCTTCGATTCCAGTATACTGCATAGCCATATCAGAATAGTGAACCCATATTCCTCTGGGGAACAATTTTTCAACTAGAGTATAGTGCTTATATACTATTTATTTTGCATTTAGTGTTACAAACTCCACCTGTTTCCAAAATTACTTAGGTCAGCACCTTTCTTCCTCCAACTGCAACACTGAAGTTGTCTCATACATTTGTAATACAATTAGATTGTTTTTGTCACACTCTGCATCCCATCCTGGAATTCTTGACCTCCTAAGTAATTTTTTAAATTTGCACACATTAACGTTCACTCTACTGTAAAATCCTACATGTGTTGATAAATGCATAATGTCATGTATCCAGTTACAGTATCATACAGAATAGTTTCGCCCCCATCCCGCCTGCCAAAATCCTCTGTGCTTTACCTATTTAACCCTCTCCTCAAAACTCTGCCAACTACTGATCTTTTTACCCCCGCTATAGTTTTACCTTTTGTAGAATGGCACATAATTGGACTCACAGAGTATGCAGTGTTTTCAGACAACCTTCCTTCTCTTAGCAATATGCACTTCAGATTCATACATATCTTTTCATGATTTAATAGCTCTGTATTTTTCTATTATGGAATAATTGTTACTTTACATATGTGCCATAGTTTATGAACCTATTGAGGAATATCTTGGGTGTGTGGGGTAAGGGAGTCTACTTTAAGGCAATTATGAATAAAGTTTCTATAAACATCAGGTTTTTGTTTGGACATTAGTTTTCAAATCAGTTGGAGAAATATTTAGGACTCCGATTGCAGGATGATGGTGAGACTATTTTTAGATTTATAAGTAACTAACAAACTGTCTGCTGAACTGGCCATGCCACTTCGCATTCTCACCAGCAGTAAATGAGAGTTCCTGTTGCCCCATATCCTCGCCAACACTTGGTGTTGTCGGTGTTATGAATTTGGGTCATTGTTATAGGTGTGTAGTGATACTTCACTATTATTTTAACTAGCAGTTCCCTAATGACAAATGGTCATTTTTTCATGTGATTATTTACCTTCTTTGTACTTTCTTTGGTGAAGTGTCTGTTTAGGTCTTTTCTCCATTTTCTTGTTGCTGAGATTTAAATACTCTTGTAATTTTGAAAACAAGCCCTCTATCAGAAATGTTTTTGCAAATATTTTCTCCCATGTTGTGGCTTATCTTTTGACTATCTTCATAGTGTCTTTTACGAAACAGAGGTTTTTTATTTTAATAAAGTTTAAGTTACCAGCTTTTTCTTTCATGAGTCATGAGTTTGGTGTTATATCAAAAACTCATTACCAAGCCTCAAATGATTTTAAATATGTTATGTAGTGGTGATACCACTGCTCTTAAGCAAGGGATGTTACATCCATTTTTATAAGAGAAATGGCTTCCTGTCACATTTGTCTCAGAAGCATCTTTAAACAGGTGGGGAGAGAAGAGTGAGAGAGAGAGGGAGAGAGAGAGAGAGAGAGAGAGAGAGAGAGAGAGAGAATATGTAAGCACTAAGAGAAAATGTGTAGACAAAACAGGCCAAAACAAACATTAAATATCTTCAGTGCCCTCTTCATGCTTCAGTCAGGGGCCTAGGACTATCTCCTTCACTATCTAGCTGGATTTGTTTTGATATAAACATTATGCTGTTGTTGCTAGAGCACACAGATGTATGCACACAGCAAACATTAGCGAGTACAGGCTTGGGCCCCCAGCTCCAAGCTCCTTCCCAGTGTTCAGTGACCCCAGAACTTCCCTAGAAGTGTCCCCCCTTTCTCCACATGATGTTTTGATGAAAACAGGTGCTTCATTAAGAAGTTAACTGTTTATGGACTGGGTGACTTTTCATCTCCCAGCATAGTGACATGATCCTTCTAGAAATATTTGCACTTCAGTTTGGGGAGCAAATTGGGCTAAAGGAAGAAGCAAACTTAAGTCGTTTGTCCAATGTCACACAGCTAGCAAGGGACAGACCCAGGATTTGAGTTCTAAAGAAGCAGACCCCTAAATCAGTGCTCCTGGGGGCCTGTGGGGTACAACATGTGTGCCAGGGTCCTTGGCCAGAGACGCCTTGGCTCAGGGGTGCTCCATTTTAAGGGAACACCCCTCCTCCCTTCCCTGGCTTTCACAGCCTCTAGAATCATCCAGTATAATTTCAGATTCCCTGCTCCTCCAAAACATAAACTGGAGAAAGGGGAAAAGCAGCCCCAGAGTGTGCTTATCACTGGCACACGTGAATATGGGAGAGAACCAGCCTTAAGGGGATGATGAACAACGTTTTTTAAATTACCATTTTTTTTCAATAATAGAAAATTTTCTATACCCAAACTTTTTTTTTTTCACCAAAACAACAATGCACATAATAAAATGTGCTGAGGAAACTTACAATTATGCCAAACTAAACTGTATAGAAGTGTCTCTCTGGCCGTGAGAACCGCTTATTTCTGGGTGCAGTTGCATTCAATGGCAGGGGCTGGCGTAGCCACAGCTCTGAAAGAGGCAGTTTCACGAGAGAAAGAGGTCATTCTCTCAGCGGGATGGCCTCTGCCCTCCGGAGCTGGGATCCGACTGGCTCCTCAGGATAGAGTAGGGGCTGCCGGCATCTCTCTGGGAGCCCCTGCTTCCGGAGCCCAGTGCTGGGCACAGGGCTGCTTTCCTCTCCACCCATCTCAACTGGATTTCACTCACTCGGCAAACGTTAGCGAGTACAAGCATCGGCCCCCAGCTCCAAGCTCCTCCTCAGTGTTCAGTGACCCTAGAACTTCCCTAGAAGTGTCCCCCACTTTCCCCACATGCTGTCCTGGAGTCCATGACCTGAATTTAAGTCTCTGCTGCACCAAGGACTAACCCTGTGACCCTGCTTGACCTCTCTGGGCCACTTTTCTCCCATCTACAAAACAGGGGTAATAAACAGGACTTTGGGTGGGGCTGGGTGAAGAATGCTTTTACCTGTGTGGTTGGAAGGAGATTGCCCTTCTAGCAGAACAACTGACCAGGAGGCGGCCATAGCGTCAGATGGGTCGGCAAAGCTGGCTGCGAAACCTTCAGATCCTGTGGGTGGCAAGTGCTTCCTCTCAGATGTATGTAAAACATTTAGCGGAGTGTGCTAACTCAGTCAGCCTCAGTGCCCTTTCCTTCCCTTTTCTCACAACACTTCGAAGGTCCCCCACCCACTTTTGCATGCCTGGCTGCCTGGACAAGGCAGCTCTGCCTCACACCCCTCCGCTGCAATGACCTTCAAGGAAAGCCTCGGGTGAGTGTCGCCATTCGCGTTTCAAACGGGCTCTGAACCGGCCCCAGCAGCATGACAGAGGGATGGAGCTGGAACAGGGGGTTTTGGAGGATTAACCAGCGCTCCTACTGAGAGGCCAGGCAGCCCGTGTTACTAAATCCTCCGACTGGATTAAGCCTGAGCCCACAGATCACCCACAACCTTGAACAGATGTGACACGATGGGACACTTTCTGGGCCTTGGTCCAATGAAGGAGCTAAAAGTAGACAGCCCATGGGCACATGGCCCTTGTCACTCTCTTCCCTGTGTTTGTAGAGGCAGCAGGGTGTCTTGAAAAGAACATGAGCTGAAAGCCCGGGATTTGCCCCCAGCTCTTCCACCTGCCAGCTGTGGGGTCTTGGGTGGGTTATTTCACTTCTCTCGTCCTCAGTTCCCTCAGTAGAAAAACGGAGTTTGCTGTTCGGATTTCACAGAGTCTGTGAGGGATTCTGAAATAATAGACCAAAAATTCATTTCCACAGAGAACATGTGCATGACCTGTAAATGTGACTACCCCTGGCCTGGAGGGAGGTCTGGCCCAAATGTCCTCTCACCTCTGTGGCTTCCCTCACTCTTCCTCCATCCTGTGTGCACCATGCTGCTTCCATTGTAACACTCCATCTCAACGTGGCTTCTTGGAAACAGGGGTTCTATAGTATTTATCTCTGCTTTCCCATACCTGGACACATACACACACACACACCTGGCCAGGAAACGTATGTCCAACTAAAGACACTTTGTAACTGATGATTCCTCCAGAATCATTCACTAGGACATCTATCAATATGTCCCATCCCTTCCTAGACTGTAGGCGCTCTGAGAGTGATGGTCAGATCGGATTCATCCATGCGTCTATCATGGCACCAAACTAGACACACTGTGTGTTCAGTGAGCATGTGCGGCAGGCAAGGAGAAGAGCAGGGAGGGGAAAGGGAGAAATAGAACTGCTCCCTCTCCAACAGCAGTGGCAATTCACCCAGCCATCCCTCCTACCTCGGCCACCGGGCAGACCCACACTCTCACTCCTCCCTCGGACAGCCAGGTCCAGACATTTATTTTTAAGTCCTCCTGGTCAGAAACTACAAATTCACAAAGCCCAGCTATGGTTTGTCTTTCCAACAGGACTTTCCCGTGTGATATTTAATGTCGCCCAGTCGCCCAGTCACCCAGTCAACCAAAGGTTATATAGTCCCTATGGGATTGTCAGGGGAATGAGACAATGAATCCTGGCCCCACTGTGCAGGAAGATTGCCTGTATAATTTCTCCATAAAGATCAATCAAGAGGACCTCCCTTCATTTGCCCCACTTAGACACAACCTGCTGTTTTTAGCCTCTCTACCTTTGCCCATGCCGTTTCATTTTGCCTCAAATGTCTTTACCTATCTTTCAAACTCTACTTTTGCAATCTATAATTCCTACAATGCCACCTTGCCACAGTCAATTTACTTGGTTGACTCATAGTAATTCTTCAAAACACAACTCAAGTGTAACCTTATTGGCCAGGGGGCGGTCTATCTGGTAGCCTCTGCAGGGCAGCTGTTAGTAGCCCAGCTGTTTGAGTCAGACCACAGCACTAGCACATGTGAGCTGAACGGCTTTGGGACAATCGCCTCCCATCTCTGAGCTTGAGTTTGTTCACCCATAAAATGGAAAGGATAACACTTTCTTCACAAGGTAATTATGAGAAGTAAATTTGTTAATGAACGTAAAGAGCTTAGCATACAACCTGGCACATGGAAAACCTCAATGAATGGCAGCTATAGTTGTGTATGAAACTTTCCTTGGGCCCTGAATTGGATGAGGTGCCCCTCTTCTACATTCCCTGTGCTTATTGCTATAGTAGCCATTTATCCCACTCTTTTGATATTTGCTCATTACCTGTGGCCTTACTAGACTGTGAACAATTCATGGGCAGAAACTCTTGTGCCTTGGTATCCCTGGGACCCAACAATAAGTCTGTTTGTTGGACAAGTGAGTGAATGGATGGAATGAGTGACTACATGAATAAATAGAGTGAATGAACAGATCTTTAGGCTACGTTGACAGCAATGCCTGCTCTAAGCCCCAGTGGCGCTATTGCTGGGGCTTCCCAGGGCAGCTCAGGTCTGAGCCATGCCTAGGATATTAACGCATGTCCCATGTAGACATAAAAAGCAGGGTAGACAAGGAGAACTCAAAGGTGGACTCCAATATGTGCTTTGTTACTGCTGAGCTTGACCCTCTCACCTCCTCCCAAGGCCCACCGGATGGCTGACTACCAATAAATATTTGCTTGGAATTTATAGATTCATCTATTCATTAGACAAATATTTATTGATCCAGACACTGTTCCAGGCAACAGGGCACAGCAGTAGGTAAAATGGGCCAGTCCCAAGAGAGACGAAAGGAAAAATGATTCCTTAAAGAGGTGACATAAGCCAACAACACCTACGGCTACCGAAGTAGGAAGGCGAGGAAGGACAGCAACGGACAGGGGGTCAGCAGGCCCAGGTTCACATTTTTACTACTGACGCGGCTACCTCAGCCATGCCACTCAGCCTCTCGCTTTCCAGAGTGACATGTCCCTTATACCAGGTGGCCATATCTGTCTGCCCTGCACACCGCAAGGTCAGGCATTGACATTGGGAATGCTTATAGATAATGCCGTGACATAATAATGGAAAGATGACGACTTGTAGGCAAAACAGCCTGGCTCTTATCTTAAACACATTGTCCACCTCTCCAAGCCTCTGCATCTTCAACTCTAAAGTGAGAACGGCAATACTCACTTGGCCTACTTCACAGAGTCCTGTGGCTCCTACCCGAGACCACAGAGGGAAACAGGGTGCTGTGAGCAGTAGAGGGTAGGCCTGTACTAATCCACTCACATCTCAGGCCTGGGTTTCCCTCCGCTGGATCAGTTCGCCTCTCTAACCCTCAGGTCCCTCATCTGTAAAATGGGAATAATAATCCCAGTCTGGTCCACCCCACAGTGTCGTGAGAACCCAATGCAATTATGGATGTAAAAACCTTGGCAAATGTTGGTCTGCTCTATAAATGATAAAGTGCTCTATAAATCTGAGGGATGATTATTCCTTTTGTCATCATGAGGAATTATGTTCATTGTAGTAGAATGGGACTTGATCCCATGCCTGTGACTCCTCACCGAGAAAGGGAAAAACCTTTGAGATGGTATCCATGTATCCCAAACACATGTGGAATTTCACTTTTTCTTGAGGTGATTCCATGTGTTATGCAGAAAAAATATTTTTGTCAATTATTAGAGAGGAAGATAGGAGAATTAAATTCTAGGTTGCCACTACAATATCACAGTGTGACCTTGGGAAAGTTGCCTTCCCTCTCTGAACTTCATTCTCCTTCTCTCCATTTGTCAAATAAAGAGATCAAATTCTATTTAAGTTAGAATGCTTATGGCTGCAAGGAAAAAGTCATAATAACACTATGTGCTATCTCACATAGCAAGAAGCCCAGATGTAGGGGTCCCAGGTTGGATATTCCAGTGACTCAAAGGTGGCAGGGCCACTCTGACTGGTATGGCTCATTGGGCTGGGTGTTATCCTGCATATCAAAAGGTCACCAGTTTGATTCCAAGTCAGGACACATGCCTGGGCTGCAGACCAGGTCCCAGGTTGAGGGTGTGTGAGAGGCAGTCAATGGATGTTTCTCTCTCACATCACACATTGATGTTTCTCTCCCTCTCATTCTCCCTCCCTTCCCCTCCCTCTAAGAACAAACAAACAAACAAACAAACAGTTAAATAAAGTGTCAGGGTCACAAGCCAGCTTCTATGTGATTCTTTAATGGTGTCGAGATGGCGCCTGCCGTTCCCAGCTTCACACCCTCACTCAGTAATGCCCTAAGGTAAGAGGAGGTTAACGTTTTTCTTGGGTCCTTTCTTAAGAAAAGAATAAGGAGAGCTTTTCCAGATGTGCCCCTTGCAGTTCAAGGGGTTTGGGTGGGGGGAACTGGAGCCAGGAGGATGATCGCATGCCCTGTGCCTAAACAAGTCAGCGAAAGGGGAAAGAGATTAACGCGATGAGCGAGGAAATCAGTGCTCTGGCAAGGAGAACAGAGGTGGAAATGGTTGCTGGGCAGGCGACCGCTTACCTGACATAAACTCTAGTTTCCTAAAGTCTATTCCGGCCCCGAAGTGCGATGAGCTGAGATCGATCCAAGGTCATAGACTGCTGTGGGAAGAACTGAGATGCCACCCACCCTGTATCCCAGCCTCCATGCCCCACCCCATTCCTCCTGGATGGGGAGGGGGCACTGGCGAGTGAACCAGGACTTCACAGCTCTGACCTCAGGACAGCTCCGAACTGTTCTCTGACCTGCAGGGCAGGCATTCGGCCAGTCTTCACCTCTGGCAGCATTCTGGACTCTTTCTAAAAATAGCCCAGCCCACCAGATCCAGAGCCAGTGACCCCTTACTTTCCTTCCTGTGTCTTCTGATAAATAAACAGAAGCTGATAATAGTGACATAAACAAATTAGACATCCACATTTTTCTCCGCAGAAGTCTAGAAGGAAGCGTTTCAGGTTTCCATGGTCCTTAGGACCCAACTTCCTCTTGGCTTTCTGTTCCTTTACCCTCAGAATAAACCACATCCACCTCCAAGGTTGTCTCATGGTCCAAGATTGATTCTGAAACTCTATCTTTATCATTATGTCACATTCTAAAAGGAAAGGGGGGAAAAAAGAGGAGAAGGAGGAGGGGGTGGGTCTTGTATCTGTCAAACCCTCCTCCTTTTTAAGGAGCTTTCCTCCACCTCCCACTCCAAAACTTCTTACATCTCATTGACCAGAGCGTGGGCATGGGGTCACGGTTTGCCGCTAAGGAGGCTTTGACATGTCCTTTTTAAACTGGGCGTATTGCAACCCCCTATTCGCTTAAATTAGTAAACAAGAAAAAGAGAATTGATATTGGGCAGGCACCCAGCAACCTCTGCTACAGTCCCAGAGCCAATCACCAGAGCAGTGTGAGTTGTGGATAAAAGACCTGGTGGTTGGTCCCTGCAAAGTACTGAGGGACAGAAGATATTGGTTGGCGGTAGTGGTGGTTATTGTTGCTTTGTTTAGTTTTATTTAGCTATTTTTGTACTGCCTACCAGTGGGACTTTGGGCATGTCACTTTATCTCTCTGAATCCCCTCAGGCCTAACATGGAGGGTGGGACTACTAGGTCAACCATGGTGAAATGAATTTGAGGACAAGACTCAGCCTTTCAGTTGTTCATTCATTTATTCTACAACAATCTGTGGACGCAGCTTCTTCACGGTAAGCCAAGTGCTGTGCTAGGCACTGAGCACTTAGAGACCCCTAAATACCCTGCTTCTGGGAGTTTATAGTCAATTGAAAAGAAGCACAGGAAAACATTCATTATAATAGATTGTGCATTAAGGGTATGTACAAAGAAATGAGAGGTTGGAAGAAGAGCAGTTAATCCAAGCAGAGATCCTCAGAGGCATCATCAGGATGCTTAAAAGATAAACAGGAGCTGCTGGGCAGAGGCTGGAAAGGACAGGAAGGAGGCTAGCATGTGAATAGGTATGAACCCATGAAAGAGTATATCCTGTTCTGGAAACATTTTCCCACTGCACAC